>OZ012698.1:36948668-36993087 GCA_963942565.1 Maea johnstoni
AGCAAATACAGGACAGACATTTTTGGGCATATCTTTCTAGTGAAAACATCTTTTGAAAAATATTTAGTTGAGAAGTGTTTATCAGAACCCAATCCACAACTCTCCTTCAAATTGTTTGTGAACTTATGTTGTATTTCAAAGTTATTTTCAAAAGTATTATAGAAGCAGACAACATTTTCCAGGAAAATTAACCTTTCCTCCTGAAATTGTTGTCTG
Source organism: Maea johnstoni (assembly GCA_963942565.1). NCBI lineage: Eukaryota > Metazoa > Annelida > Polychaeta > Spionida > Magelonidae > Maea > Maea johnstoni. The sequence goes on from OZ012698.1 coordinate 36,948,885, forward strand.
GATCAGTGACACTTTTGACGATAACTTTGGAATTGAGAATAATTTTACAAATTATTTGAAGGGGAGTTGTTATTAATGTTCTGATCAACATTTCTCCTTTAAGTATTTTGGCAGTTGTGCTTTAGCCTGAAAGATTTCATCAAAATTGTCAGGCTGTTTTTTTTTGTCTTTTTTTTGGTAGCCATGACAGGTTGGCAGTAGGGGGAGGTGGTGTCCACATATCAAGAGAATTGCTCACGGCAGCCGAAAGCTGCTGGACATCTTTGAGAAAATCACGCCAGCAAAAACTATGTTCTGAGAATATTTGAAAGAGAAAGAACATAACCAACAACTCTCCTTCGAACATTTTGGTTGTGTTACTATTTCCCAGCTAGGGCTCGCCGCGTTATGCATGCTCATGCCTTATGTAAGTTATAGCTCAAAGGAAAGTAGTGCAGTGTTCCATATATGGCAATCTTTACCAAATATGGTCATAAAATGATTCCAAATCACTGTGTATCTCCGCTCAGCTCTGGAGCCAGGCATGTCAGTGCTATGGTGGCCTCCCGTCAACCATGTAGAATAGATCTCCAATTAGCGTTTGCTGCCGCTGGACCTTCTGCTGTGGATGTCTGTGTGTGTATTCTCATTCTTATCTGCTTTGTAAAATGTGCAGTGATTTATGCAAACACATTTGTGTAGTTAAATATCATATTTTTTCTCACAATAATTCTCATTGATTGTCCACAACCTAAAAATTGACAAAAGAATAACACGAAAATGAGAGACTGTATAGATACCAAGTAAAGTAGTACATCTATTTGTATCATTTAGGTTACAAAATTGTACATTAACCTAAACACCCACTTTCTTGACCTTGAGGCTCAGCAATTTCCATAGTGGTGATAACTGCACAACGGTGTGAGGCCAAACGTAAATGCTTCAAAAAAGTATTATCATGGAAGGATTGTAGGCGGCTATTCACTTTGTAGTCTGTTTGTGGCTAGGACTGGCACACAATCCCCTGAGTTTGGAATATTCTAAGTGTAAGCTTGTACAAATTCTAATACTATACTTTGTTAACCCATTAATGCTTAAGCGTTTCTCCAGTAATTGTCGTCTGGACCTATAATACTTATGATAATAATTTTGGAATTGAAAATGATTTTGCAAAATATTTGAAAGAGAGATATTGATAATATTCTAATGAACATTTCTTCTTCAAATATTTTCACCATTTTATTTCCGCATTAAAGATATCTTTGAAAAATGTCCGGCGGCTTGTGGCCATTGTGAGCATTAATGGGTTGGGTTACACCAGTTAGACCTGACATTACACTAAGCTTTTTAGGTGAAAAATAACAATAGAAGTCAGCTTTTCAATTATCTAACATTCCTTCATTACCCTGCTTCAAGAATAGTCTGTATATGTCTCTATTATCTGTTTGCCTCTTGCTCTGCCCAGCATGTTGCTTATTGCGGCAGCCCTGGTTCCGACTACCGGGCCGGTTTGGCTGCAAATATGTGGCCAGGGTCTTAGCCAGGGTCTTTAGAAACCTGGTGCCAGAAATTGGCTATTGCAAAGTTTTTGGGCATCCAACTTTTCTAGGGAGACGACAGTATAATCAGATAACACCAAACATGTTTATTTACCTATTTGAATAAGGCATAATATCCTACGATGCCATGGGAATTATATTTGAGGTGAAAAAAAATCAGTTATATGCTTGTAATACAATTTTTAAGAAATTACTCAAAATTATTTGTATGGCCTTGAGAGTGATATTTGAGGGTTTGGATGTCCAAATGGCGCCCAGACGCCCTGCTGGCTAAGACTGTCCAAATGACACCTAGACTGTGCCGGTGGTCTCTAGCAGTGCCAAACCCCACTGTTTCCAAACACCCATTGGACTGCTGGCCATGGAGGCACGCACAATGTCCTTTGTGTGTAGTATTGGGGTCTCTGCATTGAAGAACAGTAGAGATTTCTGTATAGTATTGGGGTCTCTGCATTGAAGAACAGTAGAGATTTCTGTATAGTATTGGGGTCTCTGCATTGAAGAACAGTAGAGATTTCTGTATAGTATTGGGGTCTGCATTGAAGAACAGTAGAGATTTCTGTATAGTATTGGGGTCTCTGCATTGAAGAACGGTAGAGATTTCTGTATAGTATTGGGGTCTCTGCATTGAAGAACAGTAGAGATTTCTGTATAGTATTGGGGTCTCTGCATTGAAGAACGGTAGAGATTTCTGTATAGTATTGGGGTCTCTGCATTGAAGAACGGTAGAGATTTCTGTATAGTATTGGGGTCTCTGCATTGAAGAACGGTAGAGATTTCTGTATAGTATTGGGGTCTCTGCATTGAAGAACAGATGAGATGCACTCAATGCCGTTTCTGTATTGAAATGGGGGTCCCTGCATTGAAGAACATTAGAAATGTGCACAAAGTCATTTCGGTATTGGAACGGCGGTCTCTGCATTGAAGATGCATGCTGAAAGAATTATCACTTTTCCAGATGTCGCAGGGTGAAACAAATCAAGGGGTTCAAATCTTCGTACTGGTTCAGAGTGAAGTGGCAGTATTTCAGTTCATATCGGGCGTCGTGCCTCGCAACGCGTTTCCGGCTCAGTGGTCGTTTGGTGTAAATTTCATTGCTATTTTTAGGACTTGTAAATTTTCCATTGAGAGGAACATCTATTTTTGTTTATAAAAGAGTGAATGTATCGGGGTTAGGATGTCAACACTTAGTGTTTCCGGTTGAATAAAGCTAGTATGTAGAAATGTCTTCTAGTGGTTTTTTTACCAGTTTTGCCCCTTAACTACCCCTTCCACTGTTGAGGCTACTTTCGTCCAAAGCAGAAGTACAAAAAGATTTTTGAAAAAACATCTAAACCATGTCATGTTGGTATTCATATGAAAGCTCTTGCTGAGTACTCGCATATGAGTACCCATTTGCCAGGGTTTCAATCATTTTTCAGGATTTTGCATAGTTTTGTATTAGCCAAAGTAACCACCAGCAGCATAAGGGTTAAGCCTTTTCTGCCTAGAGATCTCCTTGCAGGGACTCAGCCAGGACCCGTCTTTCCTGTCTTTTGGACAGACAATTTCCTGAAAAGCACCTTTTTGGACAGGCAATAATTTCTATGAAGAATGTTCAATTTTGACTTTTAAGGGGGTAATAACCAAATATTTACCCTTTCATGCCTGGAGATCTCTTAAACATTATTCTTCTGGTGTTTAGATACTTATGGATTTAATTATTTTGGAGTTAAACATAAATTCACAAAATATTTGAAGGCAAGATGTTGGTTGAAGTGCAATCAACATTTCTTCAAATATTTTCTGAAAACTTCTATTGTTAAAAAAGAGAGATCACCAAAATAGTGTGGCGGTCATGGGCACGTCACAGACATGAATGGTTAAAAAACTGTCTGGTCTTTTGTAAGGATTTCATAAGTAAAGGGTGGCAATAGTTTTTGTTTTAACAATTCAACCTATGATTAATTGATAATAATGATTGATGTTTAAAATATAGTGCCCTTTTCACCTATAATGTTCTAAAGAATACAGTAGTCGGTGTATAGACGCTAATGGTCAATATAGTCAAACTCCTTGTGAAATAGAATCCTTTTCAGATTGGTGTGTGGTACCTGCAATAAGTTCTTTGTGTTTGGTCACCCACTTGAAGGTCAAAAGCAGACTCTTGAACTCAATCCTTTTCCTGATGGGCAGCCAGTGAAGATCTTTTAGAATTGGTGTAATGTTATCGCAGTGGTGACGGGGAGGCCACCAGCCAAATCACATCACACACCGTATGCCTCAAGTGGAGTGAGGGTGCATTTAAAAGACATCCTCCTATATTGTACATTTTACCAAGACTTAAATCAACCTCAATAAATAACAAACAAAATACATCTACTGATATTGTTTATTTGCTTAAACTGGTGACACATGCTTTATGTTTCAGACAACGTGACTGCCACACAGCAGCAGTCCTTGATATAGTCTGTCTGACTCGAGTTTGGCAATCGCTTTTTTGTGACAAAACATTCGAGTTTTCAATCCAAACTTGGCAGACATGTTAGGAGCACTACTACGTGTATGTATAAACATTTCTTTTGTCTCAACTCCGCAGAATGTTGATTTTGCTCATTAGGAACCATTGTAAAATGTGTCCATTGCCAACAATACGATCTCACGTATTTGTATTGTTTGCAACAGACAAACACGCGAGATTGTAGTGTCGGCAATGTGCACATTTTACAATAGGAACTAATGAGCAAAATCAACATTTTGCAGAGCTGAGACAAAAAGTATGTTTGTACATACACGTAGTAGTGCTCCAAAGAGGTTTGCCAAGTTTGGATGGCAAACTCGAACGATTTGTCACAAAAAAGTGGGAAAAGTGATTGCCAAACTCGAGTCAGACATACTATAGTAGAGAGCAATTGCCAAGGAACTAATATTCCAATGTTACACAGCAGCAGACTTTAAAGGTACAGAGTGATTGTCCTGGAACTGTTTTTATATCTGATTTTCTTTCCATTTGGTATATCATTACCCTGTTTTCACGCACTTTCCTGAGCTACAGACCTGCACACCCAGGAACATCTTGATTTAGACCAAGTTTAATTCTTCATATCAGAATTTTCTCAATTTCGAACATCATTACCATGATTTCACACACATCCCTGAGATTAATACCATGTTCCATGTATCATATCAGCAAATAATGGAATATATCAGCAGTTTCTTTCTCCTGTCTTTCCCATATAGGAGTTCTTTCCTTTTCTTTCCTGTATAGGAGTTCTTTCCTATTCTTTCCCATATAGGAGTTCTTTCCTTTTCTTTCCTGTATAGGAGTTCTTTCCTATTCTTTCCCATATAGGAGTTCTTTCCTGTCTTTTCTTTCTAGGAGTTCTTGACTGGAATTTTCATGGTGATCTGAAATATGAAGACAATTAAATTGAGAATGACATGTCTTTCATTATCAAAATATTAATAAATATAAATAATGCAGGGCTCGACGCTAAGGGTGAACCTATGGCCCCAGGCCAGTAAAAATTCCCAAAAACAGCTTCGGGCCTGTAAAAAAAGACTTCAACTGGTCCTTCAAAGCTAGTAAACATTTGGAGACATTCTTGTTAAAAGGTTTCCCCCCTGAGAATGTCCCCAATTGTTTTTGAAATAAATGAAGATAAGATTTATAAAGATGTATGTTGTGGTGAATCTTATACAATGTTCTTTCTTGTTATGTTAAAGAAAAAATGTAGGACCAGTAAACCTTTTGCAGGACCAGTAGATGCTAGGTGTTACTGGTCCTACAGGGCCAGTATCATTTTGAGTTAGCGTTGAGGCCTGTAATGAAAATGATTATGATAATAACAATGATAATAACTACTTTTAATACTACTACGACTACTACTACTTTTAATTATGATGACAATAATAATAATAATAGTAAAAGTAATAATAATAATAATAATAATAATAGTAATAGTAATAATAATAGTAATAATGATAATGAATACTATATTATAATAATATTAAATGAGTGATGAGTGATAAAGGAAATCTCTCCCTTCTTTTTGGAGGTAAGTATAGACAGCTATTGTGATCAGTATTACAAAGTGGCAGAATGCTGGTGAATCATTGACAATAAGAAACTCCAGGTACTCACAGTCTTCACCTCGGTGTATTCCCGCAATGCATAAGATCCCCTGAAAACAGCAAAAACAGCACCCGTTAAACAACTCACCCACAACAGTTAGATAGCGAGTATACGGCAAGATGTCTGCGTTCAGCCAACAATATCACACAACTCACCCACAACAGTAAGGTCTCCAGGCTGACTGGATTAAAAGAAACACATATAGACTCTACAGTGCTCCCAGTAGATGTAATCCTGTTTCATACAACTATTGTACTCCATCACTGTTACAAGCCATCTAAAGCCAGACAAACTGGATTCATTTTCTTACAGATTTATTTTTGCATTCTAGAGAAGTCCCCATCTCATAAAACACAATTTTGAAATTTAAAGACAAATTTTTCAATTTATTTTTAAACCGTTCTGGTAATATATTTTCCCAAAATGCTGTAACATTTATCAGCGGCATCCGTAGAACTCAAAAATGAAAAAAATGGTTTGCCCTGAAGTCGCTCAGCCTACTTACAATTCTCTGCCGTGTCCCGACTGCTTGAATCCTCCAAAGGGAGTCTGTGGAGTGAGGTAGTCATAGCAGTTGATCCTACAAAAACAACAAAACAAAATAATAATGACAGAATCATCAAAAAAAATACAAAATACAAAATTAGCCACCATCAGTTTTAGCACTCAACATAAAGATTTCATATCATCCAGTTTCTTATTTCCTGAGTACTCTCACATGAGTACCCACTTGTCAGGGTTTCAGTCAATTTTCAGTTTTTTCACATCATTTTGTATTAGAATGAACCCAGCTCTCTACGTACCACATGGATCCGGCCCTGACGCTGTTGGCGTACTTCATGGCCTGGTTGATGTCGTTGGTGATGATGCCGGATGCCAGGCCGTACGTTGTGTCATTAGCTCTCTCAATCACCTCATCCAGGGTCTTGAACTTGATGATACACTGGACCGGACCAAAAATCTGGGTGCAAAGGCAAAAATTCAAAATGTACACATATATTTTCCTGAAAATGATTTTTCAGACCTATTAACAAGTCATCTTGCAGAATTACAGATATGGAAAGATTTGATCCTAAGAATGGGAGACATATTGTTAAATGGTGTTACAACAAAGACTATTTAAGCTAAACTCAAACCTACCAATAACATTTAAGATATTCAAAAATGGTTTATTGTCGCAGAATCTTATCTAAGATGATAATCTATGAACTTGATCAACTTTAAGAGTCGTCTTAATCTATGTATGCCTGTAACAATAAGAACAGCCTAAACAAAAGACAATGCTAGCCACAAAACAATAAGAACAGCCACAAGAAAAGACAATGCTAGCCACAAAACAATAAGAACAGCTTCAACAGAAGACAATGCTAGCCACAAAACAATAAGAACACAAGACACCATTAGCCACAAAACAATGAGAACAAAAGATGCTGTCCCACCTCCTCGCGGCATATCTTCATGTTGTCGGTGACGTCAGAGAAGACGGTTGGTTTGATGAAGTATCCCTTGTCCCCGAACCTCTCTCCGCCGGCCTCCAGCTTCGCTCCCTCCGCCTTCCCGCTCTCCACGTATCCCAGAATCCTCTTGAACTGCTCCTCGCTCACCTGAAAAAAAACAAACAATGACTTTACGGAATGTTACCTTGTGCGCTTTTTCCTTCTAACGAGGCTAGGCGATATTAGCCTATAGTTAGACTCTGTGCGGCCCAAGATTGGCGAACCGTTTTTTTCCTCTATAGTTGATAGGGAAAATAGAAAAACAGTTATGAATTATATATGATTTTCGAAAAATCAATATTCATAAATAATTTTTCAATATCCATAATTGTTTTTGGATTTTCCCTATCAACTTTATAAACATTAATTGATCTCTAAATTTTCAATATTCATTAATGGTTTTTCAATATTCATAATTCAATTATCAATATTCATAATTTAGTTTTAATTGTTCATAATTCACTTGGCAACATCTATAAATACTCTTCCAATATTCGTAATTCATCTTTTAATATTAATAACAACCTTGAATTATGAATATTGAAAAATGAATTATGAGTATTGAAAAATGATTTAAATATTTTTATGTATCTATACCTGGGGACCTTGCAGGGTGGTGGGTTCCCAAGGGTCACCAACAGTCCTGTTTTGTGCCATCAGCCGGCATTTCGCCACAAACGCGTCATATATCCCCTCCTGGACGAAGGTTCTGGATCCCGCGCAGCAGTTCTGCCCGTGATTGTTCATGATCGCTGCGTGAGCGTACTCCGCTGCCATGTCCACTGGAAAACAATAGAGACACATTGTTATCACTGGAAACCACATCATTATCACTAGAAAACAATAGGAAACACATTGTTATCACTAGAAAACAATAGGAAACACATTGTTATCACTAGAAAACAATAGGAAACACATTGTTATCTTAGCGTGAGCGTATTCTGCTGCCATGTCCACTAGAAAACAATGGAAACACATTGTTATCACTAGAAAACAATGGAAACACATTGTTATCACTAGAAAACAATGGAAACACATTGTTATCACTAGAAAACAATGAAAACACATTTTTATCACTAGCGAACAATAAAAACACATTGTTATCACTACAAAGCAATAGGAACACATTGTCATCTTATCGCCGTCTATAATTTCAATATCAACTCTTTCAAACAATGATATTATTCATAAGTATTTGCATGAAAATATAGGGTTGGATACAGATAAGAGGTAGTGGTACTGGTACCGGTGTTGTTTCAACAAGTACCATACTGTACCGTTTGAATCCATAAAGGTACTGTTAGCCTTACTAACCACTGTGAATGAGGGATTGTCCAGGATACTGACCATGACTATGCACAACAAAACGTAAAAGGTAATAACGCAATAAAGTACCGTTAACAGTAAGGTTAAAATACTGTACCTACCCCTAGGCATTGACGGTTAAGAGTCTGCTTGGCACCTAATGGTGCAACAATCATACCTACCTAATAGCATTAGAACAAAAGGTTCCCACTCGATGGTTAAATACAGTACATGGTCGTCTGGATATATGATACTTTTGACAATAACTTTGGAATTTACGATGAGTTTCCAAACTATTTGAAGGAGAGTTGTTAGTAATGTCCTGAATAATATTTCCCTTCAAATAAGTTTCTAACAGAGATTGCGTAGATATCATCAAAATTGTCAGGCTGTTTTGGCTGCTGTGAACAATAATGGGTTAAGCTGAACTGAGGAAGAGAAAATAACAGTGAATCATAGAGCTGTTAATTGTACAGTTACTTTTAGGTCGATGTCAATCAGGGGAAACAGTCATTAACTCTTTAACCCCCAGCGCTGTGTTGCGTCATACTCCCCAACGCTGTATTGGGGGTTTCTCCCCGCAACATTGTAATGCACTGCAGCATATTGCATTGTATTACAATGTTGCGCAAGCCGTTATACACGCCGTCAAAAGGCGTCCCGCGGGATGAAGGGGTATGTGTTTCAGTGGCGACGCTAAAACACGTTCCGCGGGATTAAGGGCGGTAGATACGGCGACACCTCTTGGCGTCAACAAGCATTAAAGAGTTAGTAGCAATAATCACAGAACAGCAAGAATACCAACATTTGAGTCCCTTTCAAACAGGTCCCTCACAAATACATCCCCCCCCTCCCCATTGTATTGTGGTATACATATTAAAGGATGCAGCACTCAAGTGTTAATGAGATGTGTTAGTGAAAGATGGTGACATGTATGTATATATATATATATATATATATATATATATATATATATATATATATATATATAATATATATATATATATAATATAATATATATATATATATATATATATATATATATATATATATATATATATATATATATATATATATATATATATATATATATATATATATATATATATATATATATATATATATATATATATATATATATATATATATATATATATATATGTATGTATTTATCACCTGTGAAGTCAGGATAAACCTCCATATCAAGAGGGTTAGTAGTCAAGAACTAGATACAATTTTGGTTAATGGTCGAACTTTAGAATATCCTGGTACTTGTGTTAACAACCTGTCAAATATTATTTCTCAATTAAGGACTTAGTATAACAAACAAACCTTTCAACCCTTATCTGGATCCCTGGATGTATAGTTTGATATGTGATTATGGTTGCATTCATGCATGCATTTATAACATGTTAAATATTCTATTAATGTTTATAACTAGCAGTTCGATCATGCTGACCCATTCATGCTTGAAGTTACAACCAAATATCTTTGAAAATAACTTTAAAAATGGAGATAAGTTTACAAAATATTTAATGAAGAATTCTTTATCGGATTAATTGAGTGATATCTGAAATTTCTCCAGTAATTTTCCAGAAAAGTGTTTATCATGTAGATATTTTGGTTGTCACAGGCATGAGTGGGTTGATGTTAGAGTACCATGAATGTGTTACAATGAACCATCACATGACAGTCACATGACTGTCACATGACTGTCACATGATATCACCCTCACCTGTGTAACTAGCCCTGTATGGGGACAGCACTTACCTTATTCTGCTGCTACTGCCTTCCTACCTGAATCATACATGTCCTAAAACGTTCATTATAGGGAATTGGCTAAGTGTAAAATACATCATTTGTAATTTCTTCTGTGGCCATCTTTTCAGCCTTTGGGAGGCAAATGTAATACTAGCCACTTATTCACTGCTAACTTTCTCACACTTTAGCCCTCATAACCAGAAAACAAATGCCATTTGATGATATGACCATGGGATACTTGGTGTAGACTTTTCTACCAATTTGAAGTAAAATTGGCAACTAAAACCCTCATATCCTTCATAAAGAGCTTCTGAACATTAAAGGTGGAAAGGGCGCTATATCAAATATCAATTATTATTATCATTAACCCATTGAGACTCAGAAAACTTGATGCCAAATGATGAAAGGACCATGGAATACTTCGTATTTGAAATGTGTTTCATTTTTCCCACATGCAGACCTTGCCCTTCCCTTCACCTCTATTCTTACCACAAAGAGGCACTGATGATCACTAGGGCGAGAGCTCAAACTCACAAACCAAACAGATGATCATTTTTGAACAATAAGCTGCATCAGGTACATCTTAGCCAGGATTTAGGAACTGCGGGTCCAAAATTGGCAATTATTCCATTTTCGGGCAACCTTTTTCTCAAGGGAGAGCACAATATACTCAGATTACAACCATAAACATGTATTTACTTATTGCAATAAGGCATAATATCCCTATACAATGTTATAGGAATTATATTGAGGTGAAAAAATTATATGCTTGAAATAGATACTTCCTCACTGAATATTTTGGGCATCCTGAGAGGTGATATTTGAAGGTTTGGGTGTCCACATGATGCCCAGATGCCCTGCTGGCTATCAACTGAATCATTTCATTTATCAAATAATGTGTCTGTGGTCTATAAAAGCTTTCTAGTCATCCTAGGCCTAATCAGGAGAAAGCTTCAACAAACAGCTCCTATATAAGCATGCCCATATAAGACAGTATGCCCATATAAGGAGGCATGCAACCATTTAAGGAAGTATGCCCATATAAGGAGGTATGCAAAGGAACTTTGTCCATATAAGGAAGTATGCCCATATAAGGTCTTTGCCCATATAAGAAACTTCGTCCATGTAAGGAACTTTGTCCATATAAGGAATTATGCCCATATAAGGAACTTTACCCATGTAAGAAACTTTGTCCATATAAGGAATTATGCCCAAAAAAGGAACTTTGCCTATACAAGGAACTGTGTCCATATAAGGAATTGTGCCCATATAAGGGATTATGTCCATATAAGGAACTTTGTCAATATAAGTAGTGATGCCCATATAAGGAAGTAAGAGACTCACAGTCAGCGTCGTCCATGATGACGAGTGGACTCTTCCCGCCGAGCTCCAGAGTGACCCGCTTCAGATTGCTTGTTGCAGCAGCCACCTCAATCAGACGCCCAACCTTACAGAAAAAAACAAACAAACAGTAAAATATTCACTCGATCTTACTCAAATAAATGTATACATTTTTAAGATACATTTTTATTGGAAACCTTGCCTACTGAAGGAAATGTACCAGAAAAACATAGTTCCCGGAAGAGATCATCTTCAAGCAACCAAATGCTTTTTCGGAGATCCACTCATGCTGGCCAAGCCCGAAGGGTCGCACATTTTATATAATTATACCTCACATTTAAATTCCTAGGCCTCGTTGAATGATAGTCATGGTTAAATAGTATTGGGAGCCTCCCTTTTTTCATTTTTATTGAGCAATGATGTCACAGTGATCTTCCGGTACGCCTTCACCTTGATTCGCCACCTGGCTCCCTAGCGCTAACTTAATCCCTATAGTGTTCTATATATACATATGTATATCTTTTTGCTACTTGGTTTTCACAGGAACTATTTATTGATAAAGTTCCTGGTTTTCAGCAACATTGCTTTTAATATATTATAATGATACTTTGAAGTTTATTCACTTCTGAAACCACTACCAGTGGAGGATTATAGTGGGAACAATAGGCGAGGTTTCCGAAGTATGGTTAGGGTAGGTATGAGTGATGCGTGCTTTAGTGCTTACCTCAGTGGAGCCAGTGAAGGCCACTTTGTCCAGGTTCATGTGTCCAGCAATGGCCGCTCCGGCCGTGGGTCCGTACCCCGCCAGGATGTTGACAACGCCCGCGGGAAAGCCAGCCTAGAAATAAATATCGAAACATAACATAAGAGATACAGGCAGTGTTAGTTCAATAGATAAACTACCTGTGATGGACATTCTATAGTGCTGACACCTATTGTTCAATAGATAAACTACCTAGGATGGTCTTTCTACAGTGCTGACACCTATTGTTCAATAGATTAACTACATAGGATGGTCTTTCTACAGTGCTGACACCTATTGTTCAATAGATTAACTACCTAGGATGGTCGTTTTACAGTGCTGACACCTATTGTTCAATAGATTAACTACCTTGGATGGTCATTCTACAGCGCTGACACCTATTGTTCAATAGATTAACTGTTTGGGGTGGCCATTCTACAGCGCTGACACCTATTGTTCAATAGATAAACTACCTGGGATGGTCATTCTACAGTGCTGACACCTATTGTTCAATAGATTAACTACCTTGGATGGTCGTTCTACAGTGCTGACACCTATTGTTTAATAAATTAACTACCTGCACCAAGCTGACACACAAGGAATGTGATTACCTATATATGTTAATACCATCTTGAATGCGAGAGCATTTTTCTGTTATGTATAGGCTTATTCTTCAACAGCCTCAACAGCTTTGATCCAGTGTCAAAATCAGATGTCATTTTCATACTAGTAGTGAAAAGCTGCTTTTCCGCTGGGCTAGTTTAATAATAATATTGTCATTTGATATTGCGCCCTTTCCATATAAACATGCTCAAAGGCGCATTACATTCCATTGTCAAAGGATAGATGTTGATATCCACATAGTTAATTGATATATACATCTTTGAACAGATGTGTTTTCAATCGTCGTTTGAAGATTGCCACACTCCCAGCTGCACGAATATTATCTGGGAGCTGATTCCATAGTTTTGGGGCACAGGCACTAAACGATCTGTCACCGTAGGTTTTCATGTTGTTTCTCGGCTCGCAGAGTAAGTTCTTGGATGTTGATCTCAGTGTCCGTGGTGGGACATACTCTTTCAGCAATTCCCTCAGGTAAGAAGGTGCAGTTCCATGCAAACACTTGTACGCCAGTAGCAGAATCTTGAATTCAATTCTCTTCCTGACTGGTAGCCAGTGCAGCTCCTTAAGTACTGGAGTGATATGGTCATACTTCTTTATGAGAGTGATCACCCTGGCAGCGTTGTTTTGTACTCTCTGGAGCTTACGTATTAGCTCTTCGGGTATTCCACAGAGAAGTCCATTGCAGTAGTCGAATCTTGAGGTTACCAGGGATATGACAGCCACTTTTACTTGATTCTGCAGTCAAGTATTTTCTGATCCTTCCGATGTTTGGAAGGTAATAGTTTGCAGATTTGACTGCCTTTGACACATGTGCTGCCATATTCATGCTTGGATCAAAAACAGAGCCCAGATTGCCGATAGGTATATTTTGACACAATTACAGCTGAGTTGTCCAAGCCTCAGTGCTACTTATCAACTTCTTGCTGGATTTCTACTTGACCAGACATAAGTCATGACCATAATCGTCATGGCGCTGATAGACTGGTACGCTTATTAATCTCACTCCAGCTGGAAGCAAAGGATAATCCATACCCAGAGTCTTACCTGCTGGTTACTCATCTGGAGAGTACTCAGCGAGAGCTATCCAATGAATACAAACATGACCGAGTTTATATGTTTTTTTTCGAAAATCTTTGCATCCTTGTGTATTGGACAAAAGAAGCCTCAACATTAACAGAGTTAATTGAAGCAAGTACGCTATAGCACACTGCATTGTAAATAAAAGTCCAGTATACTGATTTCCCTCTCTGACCAGTGCCCCCCCCCCACCTACCTCTTTGACCAGTGCCCCCCCCCCCCCCCCCCCCCCCCCACTTACCTCTTTGACCAGTGCCCCCATGTGAAGGCCGCTGAGTGGTGTCTGTTCAGCCACTTTCATCACTATAGTGTTCCCACACGCCAGTGCCCCCCCTCCCCCCCCCCCCCCCCCCCCCCCACTTACCTCTCTGACCAGTGCCCCCATGTGAAGGCCGCTGAGTGGTGTCTGTTCAGCCACCTTCATCACTATAGTGTTCCCACACGCCAGCGCTGGACCCCACTTCCACGCCACCATCATTAAAGGGTAGTTCCACTGAAAGACAAAATCAGTTTGAACACAACAGAGATATGATAACATAGTATGATTCAATAGAATTGTGTTTATTTTAACCTTGTATAAGATGTAGATTACAGGAAGGATTACTAAATGATGAAAAATGTTGGAAGGGGTACGCCAGCCGACAGTACTTTCTGGCCTTCTGAATTTCCCCAACCTGCTGAGCGCATAACTTTATATGCGCAAAATTAACAGGGTATAAAGTAAATTTCACATAAAAACAGGTTCATAATTCTTATTGTATATACTCTTTGATACTATAAGAAGAGAATTAGCCAGGACCCAAACCGCCTGTTATTTGGATAGGTAGTTTCCTGAAAACCTCCTTTATGGACAGGCAAAAATTTCTACAGAGAATTTTGGCTTCAAGTGGGCAATACTGTAGAACACACATATGACGCGTGTCCCAAATATAGCGAATAGGGGAGTTTTCGCATCATAACGTATCTTTATGTTAGCGACGGTAGCCGCCGCTGACAGCGCCAGTACAGTAAGATAAAAGTACAGCGTTTTTATATATAGCGAAGCAGAACCACACGCTATGTACGCTATATATAAACAGACGCGAACATTGTGTGTTCTACAGTAACTAATATTTTCCTTACAAACCCTCTTCTAGGACATGGCTGATGTGTGAACCGCAGTTTTTGACAAAAAGGCTATAAAATGTAGTTGGTATAAGTATTTGAAGTAGATCAGTAGTGAATTCTGGACAGGCCAAAATTTTGAAATTGCATTTTTGAAGTCCTGGCTGAGACTCTGACTAGAGCCATTGTGATTGTCACTTACAGGAATGATCTGTCCGCACACACCTATGGGTTCATGGCGAGTGTAGCTGAAAAACTCTCCATCTGGAAAACATCAGAAAATAGTCACACATTAAAACATGTCTATGGTAAATTAAAGGTATAGTCCATTCTTCCTGGCAGCAGTCCTAACCTGAGCCTTTATTTTGGTGTTATCTGTTCAATGAAAACATGGTTAAAGGTATTAGAGATATAATTAAGAACACAAACCTTTAAAAGCTATCAAGGGTCTGCCCTGCCCTGATTGCCATGTTGTCTAAGGCATTGCCACTGATTGTTCGCTGTCTCTTACAACTGAGGGCCTGCCCATATAGCCAGGTGGTCTAAGGAACCACTAGTGACTACTCACTGTCTCTCCCCACTGAGGGCCTGCCCTGATGGCCTAGTGGTCTAAGGCATTGTCACTGACTGCTTGCTGCCTCTCACCACTGGGGGCATGCCCTGATAGCCAAGTGGTCTAAGGCATTGCTACTGACTGCTAGCTGTCTCTCACCGCTGAGGGCCTGCCCTGATGGCCTAGTGGTCTATGGTGTTGCCACTGACTGCTAGCTGTCTCTCACCACTGAGGGCATGCCCTGATGGCCCAGTGGTCTAAGGCATTGTCACTGACTGCTTGCTGCCTCTCACCACTGGGGGCCTGCCCTGATGGCCCAGTGGTCTAAGGCATTGTCACTGACTGCTTGCTGCCTCTCACCACTGGGGGCCTGCCCTGAAAGCCAAGCGGTCTAAGGTGTTGCTACTGACTGCTAGCTGTCTCTCACCACTTAGGGCCTGCCCTGATGGCCCAGTGGTCTAAGGCATTGTCACTGACTGCTTGCTGCCTCTCACCACTGGGGGCCTGCCCTGATAGCCAAGCGGTCTAAGGTGTTGCCACTGACTGCTAGCTGTCTCTCACCACTATCCAGCTTGATATCCCACCTTGGGCATGTGAGAAAGTTACCAGTGACTTTGGATAAGGCAGTGGTTTCCCCAGATACTCTAATACAATCCACCAGTTAGAACTGGCTTGCCACGTACGACTTTAATCCTGTATAGCAGAAAAAGTGACAAGAAACTAAATTCCAAAATTGAGAAAAATAACCTACCGACAGGGATAGTTTCGCCCACGATCTTGTCAGCCCATCCTCCATAGTAACGGAAAACATCGGCCGAGAACTGAACGTACTCCTTGGCGTCAGAGTACGGCATTCCATTGTCCAAGGTCTCCAGAGCCTGAAAGAGGAAATAATCGGGTCAAGTATGTGGAGAAATAGCTGGGATCATGAGTACTCCGGTTTTCTCCACTAGTTACAACTGGGTAGTCACGACTTGGCCGCAGAAAAAGAAATTCCAAATTGAAGCTCTGAAAAGCATACTTACCGCTAGGTGATCAAGATCTCGAATCATCAGATCGGCAAGCTTATGCATGAGGACCCCGCGCTGAGAGGCGTCCATTGTTCTCCATGGCGACCCGAGCTTGAAGGCCGCGTTGGCTGCCACGACCGCCTTGTCAACATCAGCCTGAAAAAACAACAATCAACCTTAGAGGAATAAAAACATGTGGATATGAAACCAGCCGGTCAACCTGAATAACCAGGCTGCGGCGAATATATATATATGAAAATATATATATATATATATATATATATATATATATATATATATATATATATATATATATAAAACATATATAAATACATATATATATATATATATATATATATATATATATATATATATATATATATATATATATATATATATATATATATATATATATCATAATAATAATAATAATAATAATTGGGATTTATATAGCGCCATTTCCATTCATAAAATGTTCAAAAGCGCTGCACATTGTCATAGTTTGAGTCATAGTCAACAACGCCGCACTGGGCGAGCCTGAAAAGGTGTGTTTTGAGACACTTTTTGAAGGCCTGACACAAAGTAGAATCCTTCAGGTGTTGTGGAAGCGCATTCCATAATCTCGGTGCACTTATGGAGAAAGCGCGATCTCGAGATTTGAGTCTAGTCCGAGGCTCATCCAGAAGGCCCTTTGCTTCTGATCGTAGATGGCGTCTGGGTTTATAAGGCACGAGCAGCTCCTTGATGTACTTCGGTGCAAGTCTGTTTAGCGCCTTGTATACGTGAGTAGTTTTCATGAAGTTTCTATAACATTGCAACATGATCCTAACTGTTAAAACATCAGAAATGCACAGAAACAGAACATGTATGGTAATGACTGCTCCCATACCTTTACCTTTACCTTTACCACTTGTAGATACACACTATGATGAAGTGTAACCGCCTCCATTAGGCGTATGGGTAGCATCGGTGTTCTTATTCCCCAATCTCTTTGTCGTCTTTAGGGAGGAGCGCACTTCTAGCCGAGTGCAGGGAGTAGCACAAATTTCTACTGACTATCTCTACAGCTAAGGTGGCTTCGGGGTTACCACCCAGTATAAAGGAAGAGTCCACTATGACCTGGATGAGTTTTCCTGGGTTACTAATGATTTCCTTAGCATGAGCCTCGCCTACCAGATCACACAGCTTAGCATGGAGTTTTTGCATATATCCTTCTCTGTTTGATTGCAGTCTTGGGCAGTACAGTAGGAAGTGTTCCAGGTCCTTGGATGCATCTCTGCATATTTTACATACTGGATCCTCCTTCTTGTATCTAGCTTTATCTGCCTGCAGACAATAACGCCCAACCAGAATTCTTGCCTTAACTTGAGCCTTCTTGATGTCTAGGTGGTTTATGTCAACGGAGGACCACACATGATGAAGTTGGCCTGGACTGTAGCATCACGAGTTCAGATACTTCAATGTTGACTTCTCCGCAGCCTCTTCCACCAGACGTCGGTACCAGTAGCATTGCACAGCCTTCCTGACTTGTTTACTCCAGTGACCTTTCAGTGGCGTATTCTCTAACAGATCGTATGGGCTTGGAAGGCTGTACTTAGACAGAATAGCACGGACCTTTTGTGTCCAGCTAGTAGACTGCATATCTTTAAGCGCAAGCTGACGAGCGACGATCTCCTTCTCTCTTGACGAGTGTAGATGCAGCACTCTGACGTAGAGACATACCACCAAAGTATCCAGGATAGCTTCCGTCGGCATGGTTCCGAGGAGGATATGCATGGCACACGTTGCAGTTTCTCTTGGTAGAAACTGTATACGCTTGAGTAACGTGCGCATATACGTCTCTAGTTTCTGCAGGGCTGTATCGTTCATGGCGGTCACCTCAAATCCATAGGTCAGCACTGGAGTGATCCTTCTGGATAAGATGTTTAATGATGTAGCTGGGTGCAGTCCGTTGATGCCTTCGAAGTTACGACCTAGAAGCATATACGCAGACTTCCTAGCCTTTTGTATCCTCTCTTCTGCTGCCACTATGCATCCACCTTCTCTGCCTTCTGATATGTATCCCGTACGAAATGCTCCCAGATATTTCCCAATGTTCTTATTGTTTTCATACAAATTTCCTGGTGGAACTAGGGAATGACTGATCATGGTCCTGCAAAAACTCTGTAAGTCAAGACAATCAGTAGGACTGTGCCTGATTCTATGCTTACATATAGGAAAGTATAGACAAAGTCCTACTCATGTATCACAGGTATAGGGAATGACTGTGCTTTATCGCTCACCCTCCTATATGATTTAGGAAAAGTTGGGAGATCTGCCCATTCCATCCTATAGGCCTGGGAAATATATAGTTACAATACTTAGCCTACCTACTGATGCAGTTTGAGGGTATGAAATGTCTAGGTTAGCTCATACTCTAATAGGAAATGAATATGGGATATGGGTATGATGGAAACTGCACCTTCCTACTTGTTGGAAGAAGTGATTTGGTCTATTACTACTGAGAAATGAATGGGTTGAATTCTACTCCTCTCCCTGTGTAAAGCCTGACCTGCCTTCCTACATTTGTTGCGACGTTGAAACATAATAATTTAACAGAGGTTTTCAGTCAACATGTGCATACAAGAAACAATGTTATGAACATTGTACTTCTTCAACTTGGACTTCTTCATTTCCTTGAAGGGAAGTATACTGCTCAATTATTGAATTTTTATTAAATACTTGATGTTTTGCAATTTCAAATAAACAAGAGTTTAAAATATTTGTTATCATACTGACTTGCGCATTTTAAATAAGTTCTAGTTTAAATACAATGGATGAATATATATGACAGACATAGCAAGCACCCCCTTTAGACAGATGACTTCAAATCTCCCATTTGACCTTTTAAACTGAAGTTTCCAGTACTTGCTAGAGCTGTCTGGAAGTTGGCACCATATATGACACAGGCAGATCCAATTTACCTGAACATATCTGCAGAAATTACTATAGGTTTTTACTAAAAATTAATCTTCTGAAAACAAAGACTTTGTAGGAGTGTAATATCCAAGAAGAGAAAGATCAACAAACCGCTTCTGGAACACTAAGAAAAGAGGGGATATTTACTTACAATAAGAGCTCACTTATTCACATGAAGTATACCAAAAGCATCTAGAGGTTAGTGAATATAATTACTTAAAAGGTACTTCCTTTGGCAAACAGTGTCAAACACATTTAGAAAACAAGAACTTATGATAATCAATACTTGATGATTATTCACAATGTTGATAAATCACTTCTTGATATCAATAAATCATTTCCCTTTCTTAATATTAATAAATCATTTATTGATATTAATAACTCATTTATTGATTTTAATGAATCATGTCATTTATTAATACATTGTATTAAGAATTGATTTACTATTAAATGATTTCTTAATATTAAGAAATGAATCATTAATATCAAATCATTTATTAATATTAATAAATGCTCAGTGTTTGTTAATATAAATAAATGATTTATTAATATCATTATTCACTTCTTGATATTGATAAATCATTTATTAATATTAATAAATGCCTATTTTGTCAACTTCTGCCTTCTACAAATCCATAAACAGTAAAAGATTTATTTATTTCAATAGATTGTTTATGAATATTCATAAGTGATTAACTGATTATGTGATTGATATTGATATTCCCTCCCCAGAAAAATACTGTTCTTTAATTTAATGCATCAGGGAGATTTTCCTACTAAGAAGGTGCTGTAGGAACTAGCTGGGAAAGTACAGGAAAAGTATTGGAATATGACACTATGAGATGCCTGGGAAGAAGCGGGTAGGGCTTGCAAACAATCTGGAAATGACTAGGTTGAATGGGAAACCAATGGGATGAGTAGGAGGGAGGCCAGAGCCATTCCCCATACAAGCTGGGATATGTCTGGGAGGATGTAGGGAGGGTTTCGGATTTATCTAGGTAATGAATGGGAAACCAATGGGATGGGTAGGGGAAGGCCATAGTCATTCCCTATACAAGCTTGGAAAAGAATAGGAAATGATCCATGAAAGAGCAGCACAAAACCTGGGAAATTCACTAGGAAATTGCTCATTTGCATACAAAATACAGATAGGATTCCCGGTCCTCATTTCCTCTAGGAATCCTATAGTAAAATAGTGGGAACATTTCGTACGGGATGATAAATTGATAATGATTGCTCCCTTACCTTCTCCGCCTCCTGGACCTCACAGATCTTCTCCCCGTTACACGGGTTGATCGTCGGGAAAGTCTTTCCACTCACGGTGTTCACAAACTCATTGTTGATGAACAGCTGAAAAAGAGTCAATAAAAAACAATTAATATAAGAATTGATCCCAAGGGTCCAACTCAACAAAGGTGTGCAACCATCGAAGTGTGTGTATGTACTAATATATACATTTTTCAATTTCAATTTCGTATATGCTGGACATTTAGGCCATATATAAATACGTATATATATATATACGTATATATATATACGTATATATATATACGTATATATATACATATATATATACATATACATATACACATATATATACATATATATACATATATATATATATATATATATATATATATATATATATATATATATATATATATATATATATATATATATATATATATATGTATTTATATATGGCCTAAATGTCCAGCCTTTACGAAATTGAAATTCCAAATTCCACCCTAGCATGATATACAGCCCTACGGTGCTAATTAAACAATTATGCTAATAGTTATACATTTGTTATTAGTTAAGTTCTGGCAGGCTATCATGTGGTGTAATTGAGGAAAACGGCACTAGAAATATGGTCACATCATTTATCATCTCCGCTATGCATTATCAATAGTTTCAGTAATAAAGGTGACACAGTGGTCATTGTAACGCTTACTGGTAAGTGTAGCACTTACTAATTTGTGGTCTTACTTTCTAAGGCCACTCCAATTTATTTACTTGTCTTATGTGCTCAGGAGGTAGGAAATGAGCCATTTTGGAATTTAAAAAAAAGTTGAAAAATGTGACTTTCTTTATTTTTTTATTTTATTTTAGAGTCTGACGACTAGGACTGGTAGCGATATGTTTCTACCAGCCTATTCTCAACTAAATAAAATCAATCAATCTATTAATCCCTGTAACCTGAAGGGTGGGAGGTATACCTCCTCAAGTCTGAGGCTCTACTACAGCAATGATAGCTTTCTGTAGTTGATTAAATCACACTTACAAAGAATATTCTTAAAACTTGCACTTTTTTTTTTTTTTTTGGAGTCTGACAAAATTTCAAAACCACTTTCGTCCGTAAGACACCAAAGATGACTTTTTTTTCATTTTTTTTTGGAGTCTGACAGGATTTTTTTTCCAAAAAAAGCTCGTAAGACAAGTAATTAAATTGGAGTGGCCTAATTGAAAATTAAAAATAAAAATTTGCATCAACGCTCCAAATTTAATTTTTTAAATGAGTAAAATCAACATTTTACGGAGTTGAGACAGAAAGTTATACATACAGAAGTTATTGCTCCTAAGAGGTTTGCCAAGTTTGGATGGCAAACACAAATTTTTTGTAACATAAAAGAGGAAAAAACGGTCAGTCATATTTCGGTCAGACTGACTATAGGCACTTGGCATTGAAAAGATTTTGAATACCTGTGACTTGGGGACTATAGTGATATGTGCCTATTTTATGGGTATCCCTGTCTATTCCATAAAACGTAACATAACAGATGTACTAGCGAATGTTTGCAGTGTTTAGTATAAGGAATAAGACCATAGACCTACTGCTCAATTACTGTAAAACTGGTAATGATTGCGTGATTTTAATTACCGGTATTGCGTTTTAATGCGAATGCATGAGGACGCAATAATTAAAACACGCATAAATCTGTCCCTTCTGTTTCAGATATCTGACATCTGGTGGCGTCGCATTAATTAAAACACGCATAAAAGAGAAAATGAAAAAAACGCAATATTTACTACACGCAAACATTACCAGTTTTACAGTACCCCTCTGCGACCCTTCAAAAGCTTGGCTGCGAGGTCAGATGCATCAGACCTCCCTCAGCTTAGGGTTTTTCCAACACAGCTGCCTAGCGAGATCTGTCCTTTTAAAACTGTAACTTTTTTTCTGTGAGAGTCCCATTTCATAAAATGGAACATAAAGGATTGACGTTTACTAATGTTCGCTATGTTCATAAAACCGAACAGAACCTAGACTGGCAGGACGAATATGGCCTTCAGTCTCAGTTTTACCTTTGGACTTTTAACACTAACTTTCAAAACAGACAAACTTCCTGGCAACTTTTAATTGCATTCTCATTCTGAACTTTAGCACTTATGTAGAAATGCTCTTGATCGCGATGTCAACAATCTGTCCCACTTTGGACAGTTCAAGATTGGAACCAGCTAGTCTGCAGAATTTTGGCACCCCGGCCTGTGACCGCGTCAGGCTGACATCGGCGTGCCAATTAAAGCTAACAATTTACAATTAATTAAAGTGTATTGACAATCAGTGTTATGCTTACCTGTGTGTATTTGATCTCTGGGTTTCTGATTGTTTCGCCCATGTTGAAGCTGTGTGCTGGGAGTTTCGCTGCTACTGCTGCTGCCGCCGGGGTCGCCTATGGAGTAGTAGGTCAGTCGAGGAGAGCTGCTGTCAGGGAGTGCGATTTATAGGCAAAGAGCTGTGCGCCTGGACAATCCGATTAGCGAGCATGTTTGCGTATCGCGCCCGGTTGGCGAGCAACACATGGGGTTGCGTACGGCAAGCGTTTATGCACTCCAATCAGCCTTCAGGAGCAGTAATATATATTCAATAATAACTGATTATTTAATATGTATAAATTATAATAATAATTAAAGGTCATTCTAAAATATTATACTTAAATATCAACAATATAAGTCAATGGAAATAATTATTTATAAATAACATTTTAAAGTAATAGTTTAAATTAGTTGTTGATATTCAATTTTTTTATGAATGAATATAAAATACTTCAATGATTCATAAATATTAATAAATCATTTACAAATATAAAAATGTATTTAAGAATACGTGTAGACCATTAACATAATTTATAGACCATTTATTGATAATTATAATAATAATAATAATAATGATAAGAATACATTTTATTCAATATAACGCACTTTCCACATATACTGTTCAAACGCGCCTTATAAAGAATAGTCCGTGGAGAGATGTTTATGGTCCATATAGTCAAATAAACTCCTTTCGAAATAGCAATTTGACAGTGTAATGCACAACAACCCCCAACATGGGGATTTATAAGCGAAGAGCTGTACGCCTGGAAAATCCGATTAGCGAGCATGTTTGCGTATCGCGCCTGGTTGGCGAGCAACACATGGGGTTGCGTACGGCAAGCGTTTATGCACTTCAATCAGCCTTCAGGAGCAGTAATATATATTCAAAAATAACTGATTATTTAATATGTATAAATTATGATAATATCTAAAGGTCATTCGTAAATATCAACAATATAAGTCAATGGAAATAATTATTTATAAATAACATTTTAAAGTGATAGTTTAAACTTGTTGTTGATATTTAATCTTTTATGAATAAATATAAAATACTTCAATGATTCTCTACATATTAATAAATCATTTACAAATATAAAAATGTATTTAAGAATACTTATAAACCATTAACATAATTTTTAGACCATCTATTGATAATAATAATAATGATAATAATAATAATAATAATAATAATAATAATAATAATAAGAACAAGAAGAAGAAGAAGAAGAAGAATACATGTTATTCGATGTAACGCCCTTTCCACATATACTGTTCAAACGCGCCTTAAAAAGAATAGTCCGTGGAGAGATGTTTATGGTCCATATAGTCATATAAACATCTTTCGAAATAGCAATTTGATAATGTAAAGCACAACAACACCCAACATGGCGATTTCTAAGCGAAGGGCTGTACGCCTGGAAAATCTGATTAGCGAGCGAGTTTGCGTATCGCGCACGGTTGGCGAGCAATATACAGGTACGGGGTTGCGTACAGCAAGCGTTTAGGCACTTCAATCAGCCTTCAGGAGCAGTAATATATATTCAAGAATAACTGTTTATGTAATATGTATAAATTTTGATGATATTTAAAGGTCATTCGTGAATATTATACTTAAATATCACCAATAAGTCAATTGAAATAATTATTTATAAATAACATTTTAAAGTAATAGTTTAAATCAGTTGTTGATATTTAATCTTTTATGAATACATATGAAAAACTTCAATGATTCATAAACATTAATAAATCATTTACAAATATAAAAATGTATTTAAGAATACTTATAGACCATTAACATAATCTATAGACCATTTATTATTGATGATAATACTACTACTACTACTACTACTACTACTACTACTACTACTACTACTAATAATAATAATAATGATAATAATAATGATTATAATAATAATGATAATGATAACAATACATGTTATTCAATATAGCGCCCCTTCCACATATACTGTTCAAACGCGCCTTAATAAAGAATAGTCCGTGGAGAGATGTTTATGGTCCATATAGTCAAATAACCACCTTTATAAATAGCAATTTGACAGTGTAAAGCACAACAGCATGGCGATTTATAAGCAAAGAGCAGTACACCTGTAAAATCCGATTAGCGAGCATGTTTGCGTATCGCGCCTGGTTGGCGAGCGACACATGGGGTTGCGTACGGCAAGCGTTTATGCACTTCAATCAGCTTTCGGAGCAGTAATATATATTCAAGAATAACTGATTATGTAATATGTATAAATCATAATAATATTTAAAGGTCATTCGTAAATATTATACTTAAATATCAACAATATAAGTCAATTGAAATAATTATTCATAAATAACATTTTAAAGTGATATTTTACATTAGTTGTTGATATTTAATCTTTTATGAATAAATATAAAATACTTCAATGATTCATAAATATTACTAAATCATTTACAAATATAAAAATGTATTTAAGAATACTTATAGACCATTAACATAATTTATAGACCATTTATTGATAATAATAATAATAATAATAATAATAATAATAATAATAATAATAATAATGATAATGATAAGAATACATGTTATTCAATATAACACCCTTTCCACATATACTGTTCACACGCGCTTAATAAAGAATAGTCCGTGGAGAGATGTATATAAATGGTCCATATAGTCAAATAAACTCCTTTCGAAATAGCAATTTGACAGTGTAAAGCACAACAACACCCAACATGGCGAAGGGACTGTCACCAGTCTGGAGAAAGTTCAAAAATATATCAATTATACTTGCGATGTTTTCTTCTGGAAGCTTTTCAAGCTGGCTAACATGACACACCTTCAGGCTGATCAGGGAAGTATGCGCGAAGGTACGCCGTTAGCCCATCCAATGCGGAGGCTACGTTCAATACCAAAGCACAAGGATGCAAAGATTTTTGAAAACCGTCTTAACCCTGTCTTGTTGGTATTCATGGGATACTCTCACAGAGTTCTCTCAGATGAGTACCCATTTGCCTGGGTTTCAATGATTTTCCAGTTTTTGCATCATTTTGTATTGGCAAAATTAGCCCCCACCAGCATAAGGACTAAGTAGGGGCGAAAGTTTAGAGGCCAGATTCATATTTCACGATTTTTACTGATCCGATAATTATCAGCACCTGAAATATGTAGATCCATCCATCCGGTCTGCAACGATGACAGCCCTAATACTAGTATATAAACTATTTAGATTTTCGTCGGTGGACAAAGTTTATAGATATAAAATATTTTCAAATATTTATAAATCAAAAAAAAAATGTACATGTATTCAAAATCATTTGTAAATATCTATGAATATTTCATGGATATTTATTGGTAG
Source organism: Maea johnstoni (assembly GCA_963942565.1). Classification (NCBI taxonomy): domain Eukaryota; kingdom Metazoa; phylum Annelida; class Polychaeta; order Spionida; family Magelonidae; genus Maea; species Maea johnstoni. The sequence continues at coordinate 36,975,452 of OZ012698.1, forward strand.
TTTATGAATACAATTATAGCGTGTTGCTATAACAACCCCATGAAATACTTTTTGTCCGCATGTGAGCCTGCATCCAAGTCGCCTTGCTGCCCCCTATATTTACGTCTACCAGATGTATCAAAGATGTATGGCTTATATATGGCTTATTTGTAGGAGTTGTAGGCTATTATAACTATCAAACCATACTTGGAGGATCTCCCCGTGAAGTAAGTGCTGTTAAGGTGATAGTCTAGTGCACCAAGATTTTCACCACTAGGTGGTGTCCTTGGCTGGCCCCTAAGAATGGATATCAAAACAAAAGTTGACACATGAGCAGTGTTCACTCCCCACGAATCTCGAGCCGGCAACAGTCTATTGTGTGCACAAAAGAAAGCACAAAAGGCAGAGGGTCCTTTGGGTTTTTACTCGTTACATTGCTCCCGAACGACATGGCTGTCTGATTTAACTATGCAGATTCCTTCAAGCTAGACCATTTTGACCAAAATTTTCAACTCATTTTTTGGCTCAAAGTGAATAAAGATACAGTCTCCGAAGCCAGTATTTTAGAATATGACATATATGATCCCCGTCTAGGTGCAAGGTCATGTCACAGGTACCTTGAATTCTTACAGGACCTGAAAATCAGCACTTACTATGTAAACCACGTGCTATTAGTAATTTTGAGGCTTATGGGAACATTCAAAAATGTTTTTAAGATACTCATCGTGCAAATCCCCTGTTGAGGTAGGACCTTGCACCTCACCAAAGACATGAATAATCATATGGTAGACTCTCATTTTCAAGTAAAGGGTAAATCTTGACATTTTGCCAAAAAAACGAAACACATCCAGATATGTTTTTAAAGGGTGCCGCATTAACTCAAAATAGTCATTTATTGATAAGTTTACCATTATTCTGCAACTATGAGATGTAACCTTTACAATAGCATAAGTGTCGCTGTCTTCATTAAACTCAGTTTTTAGATATTCAAGTTTTAAAAATGACCCATGTATCGCATAGGGTTCTACCTTAAGATTTAGAGAGTTGACATAGCTGATCACAAAAGCCGATGTTGTTACTTGACTTGATATCTAGGCCACGGGTTGTTTTCATACACTATCTTTACAGTTATGCGCAGGTCTGTATATCTTAGGCCTTGACCGCGCAGTGGAGCGCGTGGACCCGTGTGCTCGGAGTCCTACCTCATTGCGGAATTGGGTAAATTTGAATTCCGATTCAGAGTGCAACATAGCTTACAAAACATTACTTTCTCAGCGGGGCAAGCTACCCCTAGAGGTGACTTGCCCGCCAGCACTTCCCCTTGCCCCGGCACTCCGTCAAACAAAGGTGAAATTGGACTTAGCCCAAACCATAACTTGAAGTCAGGGTCTTGTTCAGCTTGTCCCAGCCGTTTTTTGCCGAATTCACTTACAACATGCAACGGGGCGAATGGTTATGTAGCACGCTGCGATTATCGTCACTTTTTTTACCATAGTTAGCCTAATCTCCACTGCCCCTTGTGTGTGGGGTGTTGGGGAAGGAATCCCTTTCACCTCTTCTTTGGAAAAAAGTGCCATTAACGGCATGTATTTTATTTATACGTAAATACATTGCATCGAAAATGGAACGTAATTGGGGCAAATCAAACAGTCACATTACAAAATGATAATAGTAGTTCTCATTGGAATGATGACCATTGTAAAAAACAAGAATCTGTGATTGACAGAAATTAAATATTGACAATGAAAGCGCAATTGTTAACATGATTCCTCAGTAGGGCTCGAACTAGACTAGGCTCCTAGTCCCTGTAATGTTCTCCTTCCCTTATGTGTTGACCACACACTGTGGTGTGGTACCAGGTTTGGTAGATAGATGGCACCACCTGCTCCTCCTATCTCTATATGTTTACAGGTCATAAGCAAACTGAATCCTGGTGAGTCAATGTAAACTAAATTGGACACTATGTCTAACTAGACTATGTGGAGCCTGGTAACAGAAACAAATGAGAGAAAAATACATATGACAGCCTAGAAATCTAGGCTAGGCTCGAACCTGTGCCTTCAGCGTGAACATGCCACGCCTTAACTAAGGAAACGGGCAACTTAAAATGTCAATCCCATTCTAACAGTTACAATGCTGCACGTATGCCGCATATGTGGAATTTCAATTTTTCGTCACCTTTTCTGCCATACTGCGGCTAGTTGAAACTAGCCAGTTGGTGGAAGAAACAAAAAACACAAACTAACCCCAAGTCACTGGCAACCTTCTCACATGCCCCTCCACACCTCATATTCAATATGTAACACACGTTCATTGACTGGAAAATAGAGAAACTTCTCATCTGTAAAGACTAACGCCCATTTTCTTTACGGTATCTACCTCTTTGTCTATAGGCATGGCATTTATTGAGCTGATGTACGGTAAGGCTTCGTCACCTCATGTGGTACCAATACATCCGTGGCATGCGTATTTGACTGCTCATCCCTTGGATATTTAAATAATTGAATATTTACAATTGAAAAAATATCATTTATATCCAAAACCATTTAATTCATTTTTTTTCAAATTTGAGAATTTGCACCTAATGTGCTTACAAACATTCTGGTTTCAGTTGTGATAACTTCACCAACAATCCAAATAGCCAGCTAATTAGGCCCATGCATGAACACCAATTACCATGCCAGAAGGATTGTATTCAATTCATTTTTCCAGGACGGTCACCTCTAATAATCATGATTTTCCAGGATTGCTTCTATTAGTCGAGAGATAAACCTACACACTCACTGTAGCACCTGCTGAATACATTGACGATTGCGACGAGTTGGGAAGACGTCGTATACGGATAAGTATCAATGGCTTCCAGCTGGAATATAATTGTATTGTATTGAATGTTTATTGACTGCACTATTGTACAAAATCACACATATACAAAATTATTGAATATAAAAAAATACACATGAATATACGTACGCAGACAGGATTCGACATAACGTATACAAGTAAAGGAAAACTAGAATAAGAAACACACATACTCTCTTGCTAGTCGAATTAGATACTGCAAACTGTACTGCTAGACATACGTGTAGTTGTTCTCCACTATCCAAATAGCTGAATAAGAGAGATGCCGACAAGCGGTTTACTTCGTTGATAAACGGCATTTGGCAAGTAAGCTTGATTTGAATTAGAAAGTGGAGTGCTGTATGATCAGCGTCATTGAAGTATGAACACGTCGACTTTAATCAAGCAAGCCTTCCGTAAAAGCAGCCTTTTACCTATGTATCGGGCATGTAAATGCGATCTACCCAAAAATCTAAGCAGTTAAGACTCTTAAAGAATAAGTCTACAGATTTGAAATTGCGCTGCCTGTAGCTTTGGAACATCAGGAACCTGAATACATAATGGTACAGGCATGTTTAGCTTCGATATAGTCCACTTTGGAACTCGTTGTGCACTGCCCATTACACTGGCGGAAAAAACCCTGATCTTATGCCACCGGGGGGTAATAGGTAGAACGGGTATTTGCGACAATTGCAGGACAGGCATTTTGGCCTTGGACAGCCTTGCTTTTTCATATGCAATGTATTCCTCAGCTTAAATACTTTGAGGCAATACATATTTCGTATATGCTTCCTGGTCAATTCGAAGTCTTCTTTCGCAGAATTTCGTTTAGTTCCAATCTTGTCCACCAGGAGTTATATTAGTACTTAGTTTTAGCTCATGGGTGGGCCATTATATTGATAACCATACAAATATGTTAATGAAATAACTTTACATTTATGTAGCAGATCACAATTGCTGCATGATAATATATACACAAATAAACAAAATCGACAGATATATATCTGGTCTGAAAATAATTAGCTAATCAGGAGATTTCTTCAAACCAGGTGCTCCATCAGGATAGAGCAAATATAGGGTATGAAATCAGTAGAGTTGACAGGTATGTTTCTTATTATTAAACAAACCCAGTAGCTATTTCTCTTATTGTGTGTGTTTATACCTGCAATTATTTAAATGCCAACTGTTGGCTTCCAGATTCATTTGTCAATTTTGACCGTGCATCACGTCAGCCAAAAATTTGGGAAAAAAACTAGTGTCCTGCTCGCCCAATAGAGGCCGCCACCAGCCTTATTGGCTACCGGCTGCAGATCATCCCAAATCCAACATGGATGCCGTCATCGACGAAGTTGTCTCTCCAGAAGATTTGAAGGTAACCTCTGCTTCTTATGTGGAAAATGTGTGAAATACACACTTAATTTTATGGCGGATCATTTAGGATAAATATTTTCGAACTACTTGTTTTGGTCCTGAGAAGAACAATCGATCGCGCTATTGTGAAACCCTCTATCTGAAGTGGACGACTCGTTTTGTTTTTCCAGAGATTCGAGAAGAACTACAATGACCAGCTCCGCCAGGGCCCGGTGAGCGGCGCGGCGCAGTTCGAGTACGCCTGGTGCCTCATCAGGAGCAAATACACAAACGATGTCAAGAGGGGACTAGCATTACTAGAAGGTATTTTGACAGAGTGTCTATTTCAGAGATGCCCTGGGAATAAAGCTTAGATGAATAAAACGAGTGGATATGAAACCAGCCGGTAAACCTAAACAACCGTGCTTCGGCGATTAGCGCAAAAGTTACGTTCTAGGCATGTTGGTGAGCAGCTTTCTCTGCAATGTAAATTATTGTCTCTTAGTGATGTCACACTGGGACCAGATTTGAGACCCCTGGGCTAGCAAGGTCTTTACTATATCGCACAAAGTAAGCGGTCTCTCGCTAAATATCCAATATTTTATTCATCTAAGGAATAAGCAATGGTGGTTTTGTGTATTGTGCAGGTTTCATTGAAAAAGAAGAGTTATTTTTCAAAAAACACATGATATATCTTTACCCTAATATGATCCTTGATCTATACCCTTATGGTACAAGATCTGTACCTTTATGGCTGTACCCTTATGATAGTAGTACCTAATGAACGTCATCCATATAGAGTTCTCTGGAGATTTCATCACCAACACAAGATATTTCATCAGCATGAGACTTTGCCACCATGCAATTTCTTTATCACAAAAAGATGATTCATCAATAAATGCTTGGAATTTCCTAACATGTTTTAAAAGTTATGAAATATAGACATCCCATGATAGTGTATGCCCATTCAGCCCCAAATCCCATTACGCCCCATGTCAAATAAGCCCCAGCTTTTAATTACCGTATTTGCCCGATTAAGCGCGCTGCCTCAAATAAGCGCAACAACCCCCCCCCCCCCCCCCCCCAATTTTTTGCCGATTTTGGGGGACCAGCAAGCGCCAAAGATTGTCTCCTAATGTTAAATTTCTACTGTTTTAGTAGAACGAGAAGGTATATAGATGGCGACCGTAACTGCCATCTACTGGCCATTTCTTGTTGCGGTACGTAACACCACAGTCGGCACTCATTGGGGGGTGTGGTTATACGAATGTTTGACAAAACCCCTACTACAAAAAAATTTCCCAACTTGCACCCGCACAGTGCGCTTAATCGGGCGAATATGGTACAGGAGATGAGGGGCCTGCTGAGCAGCATGCCTGTGAAATGCACTCTGGGGGGTAGTCGCTGATCCAATCACTCACTCACAGCCTTCCTCAGCTTGGACAGTAAAATGCATTTGCAGCTTAAATAAAGATATTTCTCTCTCTCACTTTCTGAGAGTGGCTGTTGAATTTGCAACTTCAAAATGAAATCAAAGTTTCTCTTTCAATCACGCTTGTGTCTGATTTCCAAAAAATCCTTGTTAAATGTTTTTGCCAATAATCTGGTGTTTTGGAGTCAAAATGACTACCTGACTCCTGCCTGAATAAGCCCCTATATATAAGGGCATCAATTATATACAAACATGATCAGTTTTATAAGAGCCATTTGATGTGGGTTTGGTGTTTTGGACCATTGTAACGTAGTGGTTTCCAAGGCTGATGGTTGTAGGCCATCGTAGTAAATCATCAATATGGATGTTTCTCATTAACCCTTCCAATGCTGAGGCGACTTGCATCCAAAGCACAAGAATGCTTAAATCTTTAAAAACCATCGAAACCCTATCATATTGGTACTCATTGGAAAGCTCTCGACGAGTACTCTCAAATGAGAACCAATTTGTCATGGTTTCGGTCATTTTTTAGATTTTCGCATTTTTTTTTGTGTTGGCAAAGTTAGCAACCAGCAGCATAACGGTTAAGAGAAATACAGGCAAGCTCAGTCACTATTGACTGGTATCAAGATCATACTGGGATCTCATGTTCTGAATTTAATATTGGCAGGTCTCATCTCGGGGTTGTTGAGTTCACCATTGAAAGTTGAAACCCCACATTGTGGTACTGCTGACGTTATGTTGATTTTCATCTTAAATCTTTTCTTACAGATTTGTACCAAAAAACACCAGATGATGAGGCGCGGCGAGATTACCTGTTCTATTTGGCTGTAGGGAATGCACGCTTAAAGGTAGGACTGTCACCGTACAGAGTCACAATACTTTTAACTGCTACCATTGCTTAGGTCATAACAAGTTCAGGTTGAGACAGAGAGCAGGGCTCAAAATTAGGTATTTTTCCAGGAAACCCAATTGCATCTTCCAAAGCCACTTCAGGGCTCGAAATTATGGGGTGCCTGGAGCCGAGGGCTCCCTTGAATTCTCCTGCGTCTCCCTCAAATTTCTGCAGGGAGCCCAAATATGTACTGGTTTCTATACACAACATCTCTAGGTAGCTTTATAAGATGCAATTGGGCTCCCTGGATAAAATCTTAATTTCGAGCCCTGCACTTAAAGGTGTACCTATGATACTGTAAAACTGGTAATGATTGCGTGATTTTAATTATTGCGTTTTAATGCGAATGCATGAGGACACAATAATTAAAACACGCATAAATCTGTCCCTTCTGTTTCAGATATCTGACGTCTGGTGGAGATTCGCATTAATTAAAACACGCATAAAAGAGAAAAAGAAAAAAACGCAATATTTACTACACGCAAACATTACCAGTTTTACAGTACTTCACTTAAAATCCTAGTGTTGCATAATTTTGTTGCCAAATACATATGTCATTTATCCTTTCAGTAATATTTTCATTATTTTTGCATGGTTTAGTAAGTTTTCAGTCAGTTGGAGGGGAGGATAGCCAAGTGGTCTGAGATATTGCCAGTGACTCAGGGTCTTAGCCAGGATTTCAAAAATGCTGTCCAAAACAGCAATCTCAAATTCTTTGCCTGCTTATCTACTACTTATCATTATACCAGCTACATTTAATAGCCTAGTGTGTCAAAAAGAGCAATTAACACTTCAGCTATGTCCTAGGAGATGGTTTGTTAGGAAAATATTTGGTTATTACACCCCCCAAAAGTCAAAATTGAAAAATCACCCAGGGCTCGACATTGGTGCTTGCCCCATTGCCCCGGGCAAGTAGAATTTGTTTTGTTTTGTATATTTCAGGTTTACTTTTGAGAATGTGTGCAAGTTTCGTGGTCTGCCATCAAAGCTTGTCCTAGAAAATATGCTGTCACATGCCATAACCATGTTCTACTTGGTTTTAAATGAAATATTATAAAATTATTATATACAATTTTTCAAGGGCAAGTGAAAGTTGGAGTAGGGCAAGTGAAATTTGAATCTCACTTGCCCTACGGGACAAGTCGTTGCAAAAGTTAACGTCGTGCCCTGTCACTATAGAAAATTTTGCCTGTCCAAACAGGCGTTTTTTAGGAAACTACCTGTCCTAAAGACAGGTAGGACGGGTCCTGGCTAAGTCCCTGCCCTGCAGTGACTGCTCCCTGTCTTTCACCACTGAATCTTGGCTGGGGCATGTGAGAAACTTCAGGGTCTGAAACTTAGTTTTCAGGCAAGGGGCCCAAAGAGGTCCTTTGATAAGGTTAACAGGATTTCTGTATTATTATATATGCTAATTCGGGCCCCTAGTCTGAAAAATCTAGGGGCCCACAGCAAAATCTAGGGGCATATGCCCCTGGGAATGTCGAACCCTGCTCAAAGCTACCAATGACTTGGTATTAGGCAGTGTTTTCTTGCTGTATTAATTAGTTTTACTATATGGTGTATAAATAACTGTATTTGTATATTCCAGGAATATTCTGCTGCTCTGAAATACACTAAAGCAATATTACAAGTAGAGCCCAAAAACAACCAGGTCCAACAGCTGAAGCAAACAATAGATTCAAGGATGAAAAAAGGTAAAGGCGTTTGCCAATTTACTTTAATATGCTTATGATTCTTATTTATGTTTTGTATTATTATACATAGAGAACAATGTCATTTTGGGATGTTTTGAATCAAAATCCTTTGCTGGAGGACATAAGATTGTAACATTAGGACAAGAAATGCATACTTTTAAGGTTGAATAAACTTTTTTGTGATAATTGTATCATTTTAGATGATTGGACTTATTGCAACAATTGTAAGATTTGCAACAAAACCTTCAATTGGGTATATTCATTTCATCTATATAATTTGTTCATGATCCCTACAAAATTTAACTGTTTCATGCCAGATAGCAAATATGAACTTTTACCTGTCATTCTCCTAAGTATCTTAACCCATTCACACTCAAGAGTTCCTCTCGAAATATTGTCTGCTACTTTCATACTTTTGAAAATAATTTGGGAATGAAGCAAAATTTCACAAAATATTTGATGGAGATTTATTGTTTGTCTTCTGATTGACATTTCTCATTCAAATGTTTCCAAAAAAATGCTTTTGTAAGGGAAATATTTCCAAAATAGTCCGGCCTCTTTTGGTCGCTCTGAGTGTAAATTGAGAGGGTTTTACAAGGGGAGCTCTCATCTCCACACGATTGCGGTTTTAAAAAATCTTATGTCTTTTTTTGTTTTTCAGAAGGACTAATAGGAATGGCGATTGTAGGTGGCGCTGCGGTGGCAGTGGTAGGAGGATTACTGGGTGTCGGAATAGCCCTGGCCAAGAAATAGCGTCTTGCTGGAGGACTGACGACCGAGTACCCATTATAACGCTACTACACAATAGATACTCTAGCCAGAGCATCGGAGGAATGACTATACAATGCTACACAATAGATACTCGAGATTGACAACAGAGTACCCATTATATCGCTATTACACAATAGATACTCGCGAATGACAAAAGAGTACACATTATAACGCTACTACACAATAGATACTCTAGCCAGAGCATCGGAGGAATGACTATACAATGCTACACAATAGATACTCGAGCCAGAGGATCGGACGACTGACGACCGAGTAACCTTTATAACGCTACACAATAGATACTCTAGCTAGAGCATCAGGTTCACTATATAATATGCAGTACAATGCTACACAATAGATATTATAGCCAGACCATCGGAGGATTCACTGTAGATCATGGAGTACAGTGCTACATTATACAAATATGCCATGCCAGTGGGGGTAACATGATGGAATGGATCCCCTCTGGAGGATGGTCTGCTGTTTCAGATGAGGTCAAGGTCACGGATGACTGATGACTCTCACTTTCCCCACAAGGCGTCACCAGCAGCGGGTGAGCACAATAGCATGGAATGGTGAACCTCAGCTAATCACAGCTTACAATCTTCATGCGGGGTATAAATAAGAAATATTCATATCCAGACAACAGGGTACCCATTATAACCTAGACCATGCAGGATTCACTACCGAACATGCAGTATAATGCTAAATAATAGTTTCATATCTAGACCATCGCAGGATTCACTATAGAACATGCAGTATAATGCTAAATAATAGTTTCATATCTAGAGCGTCGCAGGATTCATTTCAGAACATGCGGTATAATGCTGAATAATGGTTTCATATCTAAACAGCAGGATTCACTATAGAACAAGCAGAAGTAGCAGAACAGATACTCCAGTCGGAGGATTGACTATAGGACACAGATTGAAATAATGATATACATATATATAGTAATCATGATGTACTGTATATCAAGCATGGTACCACAGAAATAATGTCCTGCCATTAGAAATAAATGCAATGTGTTGCACGTTATTTTTTGCAGGTTTAAATGTTTCACACCTTAAGAAGGTGTGTTATTATAAGTTCCAAGGCCCATTCTGTATGTATTTGAATACTTAATTTATTTAAGAAAATCTGCCTCTGAGGTCTTTGCCATGGGTCTTAATGCAACCTATTCTTAATTGCCTTTGTATCTACGATAAATAGCTCAATGGCACTGCAGAAATGAAGAATTAATAATTTGAAAAAGGTTTTTTGAAAACGATTTATTGTTGTGACTATGTAATCATATTATAGGTGCTTTATATTTTATTCTCAGTATTGCTTGGGCAGGACGGTAAGGCTGGTGGCTTCATGATACCACTAATGACACACCTACATGCAGGCTATGATACTTTCGAAACTTACTTAAAAATAATCATAAGTTGAAAAAAGTATTTCAAGGAGCATTTTAAGATAGCTTCTGATCAACATTTCTTCTTGAAATATTTATTCAATATTGCTTTTGTTGGAGAGATATCACCTGGTTTGTCAGGCAGCTTTTTTGCGTTACAGACATGAATGGGTAGAATTGGAAGATGTGAATTTATGGTGTGTGGGTTTAGTAAATTTACTGTTAAAAACTTCACTTGTCTTTGACACTATAACCATGTCACATGTATTTTACACACATGCTTTTCATAACTATTAACCTATTGATACTCACAACAACCAAAAGCAGCCTGGCAATTTGAGGGAAATTTTTCAGCGAAAAGCATATTTGGCAAAATGTTGAAAGAAGAAATGTTCATCAGTTTTTCCAACAACTCTTCAAATATTTTATTAGATGATTTTAAATTTTCTAGTTATTATCGAAGTATCATAGGTCCAGTAGACAATGTCAATAGTAATTTTTAAGCATTAATGGTTAACACATCCATGCCTGCAGAAACCTAAACACCCTGGTGGGTTTCAGGGATATCACCTAACCTAAATATTTCTGAAAATATTTGTAGAAAAAATGTTCATCACAACTCCTACGACCTTCATTTTCCCTTGAAATATTTTACAACCTACATTTCCCTTTGAAATATTTTACAAATGTCTACTTTATTCCCAAATAAGCATACTACGTACTGATGACTTTGCTTACCTCACACATATAAGCATACCAAGTACTGGTAAGTGGTAACCTTACTTATCTTGGACAAATGAGAAGCAAGGGAATGTGTCTGAGTGATGTGCCACTCATTGAAGTAGATAGGAATTATTTTGTCCGGGATATGTACAAATCTGACGACACTCATTACGACACGCAGAAAGTATGTGCTCATAAAATGTTTATTGTAAATGTTTCGTGTGATAGAGTGATGAAGCACATTTGAAGAAGGGTTTGAGAGTAAGAAAAGAGATTTTATACTTATAGCATGATTGGGTTATTTTTCTACACCAGATCTTCTCTTGGGGTTGTGTGATATCCACGTTTGTATTATTATTTGGATTGGGTTTACTCTCATCATGTTTTTGTGCGCTAGTTAACCCTTATGCTGCTGGTGGCTAATTTAGCAAATGCAAAATGATGCAAAAAACCTGCAAAAATGACTGAAACCCTGGCAACTGGTTACTCATCTTAGAGTACTCAAGAAGAGCTATCCAATGAATACCAACATGATAGGGTTAGAATGGTTTTCAAAATTCTTTGTGTTCTTTTGCTTTGGATGAAAGTAGCCTCAGCATTGGAAGGGTAAATTAATTTAGGAGATAAAAGCTGCACTAGCTTTCTTTAGACTGAGGGGTTGGTCAACCCATTGTGATTGATCAGCTGATTGAAAACTAGTTTCATTCAAATTTAAATATTCATAAGTGAGTTTGATTTGAATTCAACCAATCGACGCCATTCTGATTCCATTTCTAATAGCCACTCACAGGATGCGGGTGATATTGTCTTTCCCTGGTTATGTATTTCAATATACATATATGTATATATATATATATATATATATATATATATATATATATATAAATATATATATATATAAATGTATATATATATATATATATGTATATATTAACACTGTTTATGTGCTTGGATTATGGGATTATGTGTACATGTGTATGTATTTATTTGTCTTTTCAGTCAAGACATTAAATGTTTATTTGAAGTGCCCTATTGTTGTTGAGTTATCTAATGTCCACAGTAAAGTTACTGTAAATAATTGTCTGTAAGCTGAATTTTGCTGAATGTAGTTAAACAAAATTAAAGTCAGAGAGTACACTAACCATCTTTGTCATAATGTCATCTATACTTTATATTTCTTGGTCCAATTTTTTTAATAAAGCCATGCAATTGAATTTAACTGTAAATATACTCCATTCCAACCAATAGTTGTCTACAGCAAGCTTTCTAGATAAAGATTTAAAAAGTTGAAGTAAATTTGCATCCAAAATATTTTCAATTCCCTTAAAACACACATGCTCATTTTAACCACCCCTAACTGCGAGCACAGGAACTGAAGCAAACCTTGGTCAGATCAGTTCCTGGATTTAGGAGGATTAGGCCCAGTGCTGTATGATTCAGAGGCGACAAAGTGCAGTTCTAAAATTAAATAACTCGTAAGTTGCTTGATTTGTCATCGATATAATATAATTGGTATGTGCATGTTGTGAGTCTATAAACCAAAAAGCGTTGATGCTTCAATAATATACATTGAAGCCATGTTTTGCAACATGAAAATAAAAGAATATAATTATTCAATCGATTATCAACTTCTTCAGGCCCTTTTAAAGCATTAAAATTATTTGGAAATAATCAATTTTTGAGATAATGAACTACAGTTGTCATTTCAGAAAGCACTACAACCATGTGATCAGCTGACAGCAGCACTAAGGAAGCTCTCTCAGTGAAGTCAATCCTTTGTCATGTATCCCTACACACTGAGAAAGAGTGCAAACAAGTACTCAACAGTTTGTTCTCAACATGTATTTGATGAGTGATGAAATATGCAAAATGTACCCTATACGTGGCCCCTGCAATGTTATTAGGATTAAACAACCCTCCCTTGCAGCTGGGTTATGATATCCCAACATCAATCTATCTGTTACGTTAGTGCATTAAATGTTGCAGAAACATGAACAAAACAAGGAAAAAACAACATCAACAAATAAATGCTATGGCATTACGAGTATTTTATTTATAAAATATCTATATCTTAATCCATCTAGATGTATCTACAACAGAGTGAGAATCAAAGGACATGATATTGCAAATCAGAGGTCCAAAATATAGGTACAAATCCCTTCATCTTAGTCCCTAGTGAGCCAGATGCCCACCAGATGGAGCCACATGGTGGCTTCCTCAGGCTGTACATAAGTATTCACAATCAAAGCAAACCCTTCATCCAAGTCCCCAGTGAGTCAGATGCCCACCAGATGGAGCCACATTAGTCCCTAGTGAGTCAGATGCCCACCAGATGAAGCCACCATATTCCATAGTGAGCAAGATGCCCACCTGAGGGAGCCGCTCTAGTCACTAGTGAGCCAGATGCACACCAGATGGAGACACACTAGTCACTAGTGAGCCAGATGTCCACCAGAGGGAGCCATACTAGTCAATAGTGAGCCAATGTCCACCAGATGGAGCCACACCAGTCAATAGTTAGCCAGATGTCCACCAGGTGGAGCCACATGGTGGATTCCTCAGGCTGTACAGTCAAGTATTCACAATTAAAGCAAACCCTTCAAATCACTGCCTAATGAGTGAAATCGGACTCCTGGCATAAGCCAAAGATGGTTTCAGCAACATCCCTGATTTATTTACAAGTCTTATATCTGACCGCAAGATTAAGTGATGTCATTAGTTTGTCAGTAAAGGGAAAAGGGTCTCCATATAATTAAAGAGCAATTCATACCATCTTTAAATCAGAGGGCATGAACAGCAAAAACCTGCTAGGTCATGAATACATACTGTGTAGCCTCACTGATTAACTTACACCAAGATATTCCAAGCCAAAATAGGAAGAGAGGTGGGAGGAGGTTTGGCTCTCTAGGTTGGGATAGAAGGGTCAGCTATTCAGCAAGAGGTGCCTCATGACTGCTTAGTTCAGCCCTTACCCTCCAACCCCACCATTACTTTGGGATTTTACAAGAAGTCACCCCTGTTAAGTATATACATCCCAGTCCCTGTTCAATCATTCTGACGCAGGAACATGTGCTCAGATAAAGAGGTCGCTGGTGGGAGACTCCGATAGGTCTGGAACAGAATGAAATAATTCTGCTCAGTGTTTCTGCCAAATTGAGGCTAAATCCTGCCTGTTAACTATTGGTGGAAGAAAATCAATTTCTTATCACAAGTCACTTCTAACCCTCTGACTTGCTTAGAACCAGCATCCAGACTGCCAGCCATGGGCTCAGATGTTTTAGGTTATATATAAATGCCTTTCACTACATGACCTTCGCCCTCATTCTATCATCACTATGATCTCGGCACACACAGGCACCTATTTTGATATGGAATAAACTTGGCAATTTTAATGAGACAAATGAAGTCTTGATCAGCACCCAGTTCATACAAAATAACAGCTATGTACATCATTACAAATTTGATAGCATGTGTACCAGTGTTGCCATGGTTACTATGTACAAGTGTTACCATGGTTACTATGTACCAGTGTTGCCACGATTACTATGTACAAGTGTTGCCATGATAGCTATGTACCAGTGTTGCCATGGTTACTGTGTACTAGTGTGGCCATGGTTACTATGTACTAGTGTTGCCATGGTTATTGTGTACCAGCGTTGCCATAGTTACTGTGTACCAGTGTTGCCATGGTTACTAAGTACCAGCGTTGCCATGGTTACAATGTACCAGTGTTGCCATGGTCACTATGTACTGTGTACAAGTGTTGCCATGGTTACTATGTACAAGTGTTGCCATGGCTACTATGTACCAGTGTTGCCATGGTTACTATGTATTATGTACCAGTGTTGCCATGGTTACTATGTCCGCTCCTTCTTCTTGACGGGTCTCTTGCTGTGGTGCTTGGTGATGATCTCCTGGATGCGAGCCTTGTGGTCGAGCAGCTTGATCATGGAACTCTTTGCCTCGTCCAGCTGATCAGCGACCAGACGACAACGCTGGATGTTCCCCTGGTGGTCAAAGAAAACACTAAATTTAACGCCTGCTATATGCCATTCTGGGCTAATTCTTGAACAGTTAATTAAAGAGGTAAGGTATCCCACATCTCTGACTAATTTCCCCATCTCAGGCAGTCTACAGATGCCAACAATTTAAGTTTTTGGTGGGCACTTTCAAGCATATAATTGAAGATTTTCAGCTTTAGATAATTCCCAGGATACTATGCCTTATTCCTATGAGTAAATACATGTACATGGTTGCAATTTGAGTATGTCATGGTCATCCCCAACGCCCAAGAATTTTAACATTACCAATATTGGGTACATGGTTTCTAAATCCTGGCTAAGACCCTGTTTCATGCTACCTTTAAAGTGATAAAAGTTGTTCTATTTTCAGGCAAGGCCTCTGTATACAGGCCTCGACACTAACTAATAAAGTTACGAGCCCCATAAGAAGAGTAGGAACAAGGATAATAATAATAATAATAATAATAATAATAATAATAATAATAATAATAATAATGATAATAAAAATAATAATAATCTTTATTTAAAGAGGGTAACTCAGTCCAATGGTAAGGATCTTCCCTGTAGAGGCCCTCTGGCATGTTTACATTAGTAGCCCGAGGGCCCCAGGGTTACAAAGTAGTACGGTACAATGCTTTTAGGTATCTACTGGTCCTGCAAAATTTTCACTGCTCTTAGAATTTTTTCTCATAGCATTATCTAGGATTTGATGTTCATTTTTCTCACCTGTGTTATTTCGTGGACCATTCCTATATCATCCTCCATGGTCTCCTTAACGAAGCCCTTGGGGGCGATAGACTTCTGGATCCCGGACATGTGGGACAACATGCCCTTCTCAATATCAACCTGGAAAAAACAAATAGGTAAATTAAGGTTTCGGAAAATTCTGATAAAAGCTCGATAGTCAAATATCGTACAAGGCAAATTCACCAGATCTACAGTGCATAAATAGTTGATCTGGATTGTGTAGGTAACCCACAAACAAACTAGTAAGAGTTGGAAAATAAATCTCAAACTTTTTATGATCAACTTGCAAAGTCCCCCCCCCCCCCCCCTCTCTCTCCTCCCCCTTTTTCTCTGTGTAAACATTGGTCATAATCGTAATATCTAGCAGATTCTTTCAAAAAAGCAGATATCATCAAACTCGAACTGATATTTTTTAATAACATAGTTGGTTCAGAACATAAAATGGGAATAACTGTTGAATCCTGAAATAATCATCTCACCAGATCTTCAATCTGTGCAGCGATGTGGAAAAGTTTCCAGCCACTGGCCTTTTGGTTCACTCCCTTCTGATTGGACAGTTCATTCACTGTCGGTCGACGCTCCTCTGAAATACACGAGAAATAAACCATCAAAATAAACTATCGATCTGATTGGACAACTCATTCACTGACGGTTGGCGCTCCGCTGAAATACACGAGAAATAAACCCATCAAAATAAACAATTCATCTGATTGGACAGCTCATTCACTGTCGATCATCGCTCCTCTGAAATACACGAGAAATAAACCCATCAAAATATACCCTTATGCCGCAGGTGGTTAATCTAGCCAAAACAAAATGATGCAAAAAACCTGAAAAATGACTGAAACCCTGGCACATGGGTACTCATCTGAGAGTACTCAGCATGAGCTATCTAATGAGTACCAACATGACAGGGTTTAGATGGTTTTCAAAAATCTTTGCATCCTTGTACTTTCGACGAAAGTAGCCTTAGCATTAGATGGGTTAAAATATATATTGAGTGTATTAAGTACCTTTGACTTTGACATCAGTGCGCCTGTAAAAGTGGTTGTTTTTGTGTTGAGTATATTCTATATTAAGTACCTTTGACTTTGACATCAGTGCGCCTGTAAAAGTGGTTGTTTTTGGATTGAGTATATTCTATATTAAGTACCTTTGACTTCGACATCAGTGCACCTGTAAAAGTGGTTGTTTTTGGATTGAGTATATTCTATATTAAGTACCTTTGACTTTGACGTCAGTGCGCCGGTAGAAGTGGTTGTTTTTGGATTGAGTATATTCTATATTAAGTACCTTTGACTTCGACATCAGTGCGCCTGTAAAAGTGGTTGTTTTTGGATTGAGTATATTCTATATTAAGTACCTTTGACTTTGACATCAGTGCGTCGGTAGAAGTGGTTATTTTTGGCCTTCCACGTGCAGTTGTAGTGGTTCATGAGTGAGATGTTGGGACGCCTCTTTTCCCTCGTCCATTTGATGCCCTCATCATCAGTGAATTCTAAAAAGAGAGAAATATTCAAACAATGCAGAAATATACTTCCAGATTGAACCAATGGCCATTTGCAGTCAGATTGGCTAAAACTTAGTGTTATCTCCACAATTATGCATTTGAAGTTTTTTTTAAAGACGATATATCATAAATGACTTCGCCAAAAATTTGAGAAACTTAAGCCCAGTCAAATGTATTTTCAAATCTTAGATGAGCAAAACTGTGTATAAATAAGTTATATACATTATATATATATATATATATATATATATATATACTTATATATATAACTATATA
>OZ012698.1:36995787-37057154 GCA_963942565.1 Maea johnstoni
TATGAATCATGGCAAGTGATGGATATACTGAAACAAATAGTGCCCCAATCTATACCAGTTGTTTCCTCCATCTGTCTGATGTATTGTACAGCACATGGTCAAATGATTCTTTCATTTTAGTATATAATCTTGAACATCCTTTAACACTTAAGTTTAGAAGAACATTCAAAACACTATTTCTCGGGTATGGTTCATTATATAAAGGTATTTCTTTCCATTCCAATTTTTTTTTTGATATATTGTACTCTAAGAATGTAAAACATGCATTATTTAAAACACACATTTTTGACCAAAAAAAATTGTCCTTTTTTTTTACCGACCTTAACCTACCCTATTCTTTTGGGGACTGTTACATGAAACAAAGCCATAGTATGCACAAAATCAACACAATATACAGTATTATCCAGGGTTGGTAGTCTCAGCCAAGGACTGGTTTTTACCATGAGAGAAACTGTTTTTGTTGCCCTGTCAGTTTCTGCCTCTCTTTGGCAGAAACAGTAGCTTTTTCACAGCTGTTTCATGTGAAAAATGGGCCAAACGTTTATACAATCAGTAGCAGATATGGTCACTAGTTCATCTCCTATGTCTATGTGGTTATGTAAATGTATAGTTCACATATTGACCTGTAACACGCCTGAATAAAGTCCTGCCCTGTATTATTGGCAATTTACACTAGATAAATACTTCACAATGATATTGATCTGATACGTGAACTCCCTGTACTGAATCAATACAATTAGTCATTTGAAGGGTTCAGAAGTTTTGAATGTATGATTGCTATCTAATATTTTTGTGAATATTCATTTATTAATATTCAACATTATTTGCATCCATATAGGCTGCCCGGGCTACCCACATGGAGCTCAATAGGTCACATCTAGTTTTATAGCACAAATCTTCCCATTATGAGATTTGTTAGGCAGTGCTATGAATTGAATGCATGAATATTATATAGCTGATAGTGATAAAATATTATCTTCTGATCACATGTGCATTCATAGTAATTTGCAGAATGACTGAGGGGTTTTATTGATATATGTTTGATATGGATACTTCTGTCCTTTAACTCTGACCTTATGTATTTATATACCCCCAGTCTAATCAAGATTGAAGAATTAAGAGAAGGTGATAACTATACCTTCAGTCCTTAAAACCTTAACCCTTTCATATCTGTAGATACCAGGTGACGTGTCCAATTGTTGCAGCAGTGTGTGACAGCTGACACTTCAAAATGTGCAACACGCCTACACTTTAAAGCAATGTTTAATATGAGAAATATTCATAAAGCATCACTATACAGACCATTTGAGCCTGTAAGATATTTCATTTGTCTTATTTTTTATTAATATTTATTGAAAAAGAATGAGCCGTATTTATCCATACTGCCTATTGATTGATCTAGGGACTTAATTAAGGCTACACAGGCTGATGTGATACCTTAAATTGTGTTACAACCTCATCGCAGTGTCTTATCCAGGATTTAGAAACTGGGTGCCTAAAATTGGCAGTTGTAAAATTTTGGGGCGTCCAAATTTTTAAGGGGGATCACAATATACTCATATTTCAAACATAAACATGTATAAATTTATCAAAATGAGGCATGATATCATTAAACAATGTCATGGGAATTATAAGGAGATGAAAAAATTCAATTATAAGCTTGAGATTGACATTCTTAGAAAATCCACACTAAAAAATCTGGGTGTCCTAAGGGGTTCTTTTTAAGGGTTTAGGTGTCCAAAAAGGCACCCAGACGCTCTGCTGACTAAGACCATGCCTCATCGGGTAACATTATTTAAACCTTATATTGTCTTATAATGGTAGCCATCAAAAATTGCTGTACCAGTTGTCTCTGCTCAAGGACTTAAATGTTTGGAGACCCCTGGATATCCTTGACAGTTGATATCTGGACCTGTGATACTTTTGGATTTACTCTTGGAAATAATCCAACCCTTTTTAATAGAAGACACCCTAATTGTTACTCAAATAAACTGAATAATGCTACATTTGGCTTCATTTCCAGCTGGGAAAAAGATATAATAATCAGTTGTAAAAAGATTATTATTATCAGTTTTTATGTGATATAGAAATATCTTACGGTCTTCTCTCTTTGAATATTTATATCCATTTCTAAGAAATACATATGTTTAAGTTAACATTTTTCCACTCTTACATAAAACATTACCACCTCTGAAAGGCTTGCTTTAAAGTTACATTCCTAATTATAACACAATATTCATTATAGTCTATATATTTTCAAAACCAAATGTTAGCTATGATCTGAGCTCAAATTTACATATAGTTGCTTGCCCTGCTTGAATAGGCCTAAATGCCTGAGTTGGGTGATAACCATTTCTGCTGCTCATATATCTTCAATCCCTGCAAGGGGCACACCCTCTTGGCTTGCTCAATGATGTGCAATAGGAGTTGGCAATTAGATTTGGAACCCTCAGCTGGTGTGGCACCCTGCTCGCCTTATAAAAGAAGGGGGATGTGTGGATCTGTCTGAGGATACCATGCATCCAAAAGATTTCTTGGTTTTCTTAGAACCTGAAGGCTCTGTTCTTACTCTCCCTCTTTTTCTTCTTTCTCAAAGAATTATCATGCTTTGCTTTTCATTGTTCTTCAACAATGGCAAAGGATCGCTCTTTGGTAATAATATTATATGGCACTAAATGGTCTTCGTTTGCCAATGTGCCTTTGAACCCTTATTCATTCTGTGCTATCCTGTCACTTCAGGTAACCTCACACCTTATTTGACATCCTATATCCGCAGTCGTGGGGATCCCGCGACCATACGCTATGCGGAGAGTGTGTGGATATTCTCTCTGGCCGTGGTAGGCCAAGGCACGTCCATGTTCATTGGTGGATTCATTGAGAAGAAGATTGGGCCTCGATTTACAGCATTGCTGGGAGGATGGTTGATGAGGTATTTATTACTTATATATATTTAATATATATATATAAATATATATATATTTCATATATGTATATATAAATATATATATATATATATACTGTGGAATACGTATATATCGCGCTACAAAAATTTCGCGAAAAGTCGATTTTTCGGTTTTTCGCATATATATATATATATATATATATATATATATATATATATATATATATATATATATATATATATAAATTTATATTTATATATATATATGAGACTTCCTTTCTATTCTGTTTGATGTATGTGGTTCTTTGAAAAGAAAACCTTGGATTAAAATATCAGTAAGTAAGATATTAGAGGAAGTGTTTTCTGTTGGGTTTAGATTAACATTCTATGATTCTCTTTCAAATATGACCCAATGATACCTTTGTTAGAAAGATACGCTCCCCAAATTTTGCCTTTTTTGGACCACTTTTACAGGGTTACTTGAATTGTTCAAGGCGCGAACGTTCACAGATTTGTAGATAGTGCAGGGCTTAGTCAGCCATTCATCCAGACATTCATCGCTATAGAAACATGAGTATATGTGGCTTGATAGCTCTTTTGGTGTAAAGCTCTTTCTGTCTCGATTGGCTATAAACTTAAGAATATATACTGTATAACTGGTTAATTTGGCGTGGTCTTTAATTTGGCGTTTTCTGGACACCAAAATAAATACAGGGGAAACATTTTTTGAAAAAAACGCCAACTTAAGTACATGCCAAATTAACCAGTTATACAGTATTATTTACATTTCAATCTATGTTTCAGTATTGGAGTACTTGTAACCTACTTTGCAGTCCACTCCTTTGGTCTGGTACTGGTAACCTATGGCATTCTCTTCGGGCTGGGCATTGGTTTTGCCTACGCCCCACCTCTAGCCTGTGGAATGAGGGTAAGAAATTTGGAATTTTGATTTTTCATCATTTTTTCTGACATGTTGCGGCTAAGTAGCGACTAGCCAGTTGTAACTGGTGGAGGAATCTGTAGGACTTAACCCCAAGTCACTGGCAACTTTCTCACATACCCCAGCTGAGATTCAAACCCAGGCAGTGTTGAGAGACAGCTAGCAGTCTGACTCAGTGGCAATACCTCAGACCACCTGGCTATCAGGGCAGGTCCCGAGGGTAAGGACTGCAGCACGCAGCCCTTTGAGCTCTTATTGGAGTTGATTATTAATAACATCTCGACAGCTAGCAGTCAGTGGCAACTCCCTAGACCACTCAGCTATCAGGACAGGCCTTTGAGCTCTTATTGGAGTTACCTGAGTGGTTTTCTAACTTGGAAAAAGGAACTCTGGTCTTCTGTAGCATTAGAAGCCTGACTTCTGCTAGCCTAAACTTTCGATGTTTTTTTGACAATTTCTCTTGGAATTTAATTATTCTCTCATGATCTCTAAGTGGTTTTCTGTTGCTTTTCAGTGGATGCCAGAGAGGAAAGGTTTGGTCAACGGTATAATCGTCGCCGGCTTTGGAGGCGGGGCTTTCATATTTGACCAGGTCCAGACAGCGTTCCTCAACCCCTCCAATCTGAAGCCTGAGACTCCTGCGGTAGAGAACCCCAAGGAAATGTAAGTCAGCAAGTCATCTTAGTGTCAGGATGTTTAGTGGCCTTATTGTTGGTCCGATACTCAGAGAAGTGGTTTAATGGTACTGAAATAGTGGCACACTAGAATGATGCTAATGAAATATTTTTATATAGGGCCATTTCCATTTTCTCTTATTGTTCGTATATACTTAGCAAATTTCATTCATTCATCAATTTCCTACTGCCTGCCGAATTCAAACTCAAGTTCTTCATTGACCACGACTGAAGAATATGGCATGATCTATATCAGCAGCACTTTGCAGCATTTTTATTTACTTACAGGTAGCCGGCAACCAGGGTCTTAGCCAGGACTTAAAAACTGGGTGCCCAAAATTGGCAATTGTAAAATTTTGGGGCGTAATTTTTTTTTAAGGGGGACCACAATATACTCTGATTTCAACCATTAACATGTATGAATTTATCAAAATAAGGCAAAGTATCCTTATACAATGTGATGGGAATTATATGGAGATGAAAAAAAAAAATTATTTGCTTGAGATTGACATTTTAAGAAATTCATCACAAATTTCTTGGGGTGTCCTGAGGGGTGCTTTCTAAGGGTTTGGGTGTCCAAAAAGACACCCAGACGCCCTGCTGGTAAGACCATGCCGGCAACCGTTGTACTCACTTTCCTGTTGTTAGTCTTATTTATTGCGGGTATATCTCCCAGATTTATTTCTTGGATAAAGTGTCCTATTTTTTATTGCAGGTATTTTTCCCAGAGTTCCATCTTGGATAAAGTGCCCTATTGTTTATTGCAGGTATTTCTCCCAGAGTTCTATCTTGGATAAAGTGCCCTATTGTTTATTGCAGGTATTTCTCCGTGAGCTCTATCTTGGATAAAGTGCCCTATTGATTATTGCAGGTATTTCTCCCAGGGTTCTATCTTGGATAAAGTGCCCTATTGTTTATTGCAGGTATTTCTTCCAGGGTTCTATCTTGGATAAGGTGCCCTATTGTTTATTGCAGATATTTCTCCCAGAGTTCTATCTTGGATAAAGTGCCCTATTGTTTATTGCAGGTATTTCTCCCAGGGTTCTATCTTGGATAAAGTGCCCTATTGTTTATTGCAGGTATTTTCCCCAGAGTTCTATCTTGGATAAAGTGCCCTATTGTTTATTGCATGTATTTCTCCCAGCAGAGTTCTATCTTGGATAAGGTGCCCTATTGTTTATTGCAGGTATTTCTCCCAGGGTTCTATCTTGGATAAAGTGCCCTATTGTTTATTGCAGGTATTTTCCCCAGAGTTCTATCTTGGATAAAGTGCCCTATTGTTTATTGCATGTATTTCTCCCAGCAGAGTTCTATCTTGGATAAGGTGCCCTATTGTTTATTGCAGGTATTTCTCCCAGAGTTCTATATTGGATAAAGTGCCCTATTGTTTATTGCAGGTATTTCTCCCAGAGTTCTATCTTGGATAAAGTGCCCTATTGTTTATTGCAGGTATTTCTCCCAGAGTTCTATATTGGATAAAGTGCCCTATTGTTTATTGCAGGTATTTCTCCCAGAGTTCTATCTTGGATAAAGAGCCCTATTGTTTATTGCAGGTATTTCTCCCAGAGTTCTATCTTGTATAAAGTGCCCCATTGTTTATTGCAGGTATTTCTCCAAGAGTTCTATCATGGATAAAGTGCCCTATTGTTTATTGCAGATATTTCTCTTAGCGTTCTATCATGGATAAGGTGCCCTATTGTTTATTGCAGACATTTCTCTCAGAGTTCTATCTTGGATAAAGTGCCCTATTGTTTATTGCAGGTATTTCTCCTAGAGTTCTATCTTGGATAAAGTCGCCTATTGTTTATTGCAGGTATCTCTCCCAGAGTTATATCATGAATGAAGTGCCCTTTTGTTTATTGCAGGTATTTCTCCTAGAGTTCTATCTTGGATAAAGTCCCCTATTGTTTATTGCAGGTATTTCTCCCTGGGTTCTATCTTGGATAAAGTGCCCTATTGTTTATTGCAGGTATTTCTCGCAGAGTTCTATCTTGGATAAAGTGCCCTATTGTTTATTGCAGGTATTTCTCCCAGGGTTCTATCTTGGATAAAGTGCCCTATTGTTTATTGCAGGTATTTCTCCCAGAGTTCTATATTGGGTAAAGTGTCCTATTGTTTATTGCAGGTATTTCTCGCAGAGTTCTATCTTGGATAAAGCGCCCTATTGTTTATTGCAGGTATTTCTCCCAGAGCTCTATATTGGATAAAGTGCCCTATTGTTTATTGCAGGTATTTCTCCCAGAGCTCTATATTGGTTAAAGTGCCCTATTGTTTATTGCAGGTATTTCTCCCAGAGCTCTATATTGGATAAAGTGCCCTATTGTTTATTGCAGGTATTTCTCCAAGAGTTCTATCTTGGATAAAGTGCCCTATTGTTTATTGCAGGTATTTCTCCCAGAGCTCTATATTGGATAAAGTGCCCTATTGTTTATTGCAGGTATTTCTCCCAGAGCTCTATCTTGTATAAAGTGCTCTATTGTTTATTGCAGGTATTTCTCCCAGAGCTCTATCTTGGATAAAGTGCCCTATTGTTTATTGCATGTATTTCTCCCAGCAGAGTTCTATCTTGGATAAGGTGCCCTATTGTTTATTGCAGGTATTTCTCCCAGAGTTCTATATTGGATAAAGTGCCCTATTATTTATTGCAGGTATTTCTCCCAGAGCTCTATCTTGGATAAAGTGCCCTACTGTTTATTGCAGGTATTTCTCCCAGGGTTCTATCTTGGATAAAGTGCCCTATTGTTTATTGCAGGTATTTCTCCCAGGGTTCTATCTTGGATAAAGTCCCCTATTGTTTATTGCAGGTATTTCTCCCAGAGTTCTATCTTAGATAAAGTGCCCTATTGTTTATTGCAGGTATTTCTCCCAGGGTTTTATCTTGGATAAAGTGCCCTATTGTTTATTGCAGGTATTTCTCCCAGAGCTCTATCTTGGATAAAGTGCCCTATTGTTTATTGCAGGTATTTCTCTGTGAGCTCTATATTGGTTAAAGTGCCCTATTGTTTATTGCAGGTATTTCTCCCAGGGTTCTATCTTGGATAAAGTGCCCTATTGTTTTCTACTGATTGGGGCTGTCTACGCTGTCATGCAGTTCTGTGGAGCTATGTTAATGACCAACCCACCTGCAGATTACCAGGCTGGTCAGGTGAGTACTCACGGTGTGACAGCAGAGCTAGGGAATGACGGTTTCCTGGTTTCAACTGAGATCTGTTCTCATGCTGTAAAGCTTCACTAGTGTGTGAGGGCAATGGTTCTGTACCCTGTGAAGTGTCTTAGCCAGGATTTAAAAAACTGGGTGCCTAAAATTAGCAGTTGTAAAATTTTTGGCCGACCAAATGTTTAAAGGGAATTACAATATTCTCATATTTCAACCATAAACATATATAAATTCATCAAAATAAGGTATGATATCATTAAACAATGCCATGGGAATTATAAGGAGATGAAAAAATTGAATTATAAGCTTGAGATTGACATTTTTAGAAATTCCACACAAAGAAATTGAGTGTCTTGAGGGGTTCTTTTTAGGGTTTCGGTGTCCAAAAAGGCACCCAGACGCCCTGCTGGCTAAGACCATGACCCTGTGTATATACCCTAAGGAGATCATGTGACCAGTGACCTCCTCTGAATGAGTCTCCGCTACTGTAGAACAAACTGAAATAACTAGTGAACTGAGCAGGTGATACGACATATAGATGGCATATCATGTCACTGATCATACCAAACCAGATAGAGAGAAAAAATGCGAAATGAAATACTGTTTCATTATGTGAGCACAGGGCTAGACGTACCTCAATGAACAACCCAACTGAAGAGAAGTCCCCTTCCTGTCACCTGCCTATTAATTTGGGTGTCTTTAACCATTAAGATTTCTGATTTGTTTCACAATATTTTATTTGTTGGTTCGTCTATGATTAATTGAGTCTTTTATTTGCTGGTTTGTTTGTCACTTATAAACTCTGTTGTGGGTTCATGTTGCAGGATGAAGAAGCTAGACTGGTGCCATCCTCCCCTAGGACCAGCAATAAGGAAACTGTGTAAGTATTCAGCACGATACAAGGCACCAAGGTAAGACTGGTGCCATCCTCCCCTAGGACTAGCAATAAGGAAACTATGTAAGTATTCAGCACGATACAAGGCACCACAGTTAGACCTTTGCCATCCTCCCCTAGGACTAGCAATAAGGAAACTGTGTAAGTACTCAGCATGATACATGGCACCAAGGTTAGACTGGTGCCATCCTCCCCTAGGACTAGCAATAAGGAAACTGTGTAAGTACTCAGCATGATACAAGGCACCAAGGTTAGACTGGTGCCATCCTCCCCTTGTACTAGCAATTAGGAAACTGAGTAAGTACTCAGGATGATACAAGGCACCATGGTTAGACTGGTGCCATCCTCCCCAAGAACTAGCAATAAGGAAACTGAGTAAGTACTCAGCATTGATACAAGGCACCGCGATTAGACTGGTGCCATCCTCCCTTAGGACTAGCAATAAGGAAACTGAGTAAGTAAGTGATCGTTGGAAAGACATCAGACAAGTATCAACATTTTACTAATTGTTTGTTACCTACACAGGCAAAAGTTAATGAGCATGTACAGGCCCATTTTAACTGGCCAGATAATGCACAGGCACGAACAGTCATTGTTAAAAGGTAAAAGCATGCGCTGTATTGTGGTATCACTGGTATGTAGAGGCACATTTTTTCTGGCTTGCGATACGTGCCTGTAACCGTCCTGTACATGAAAGGCCCATCTAAGCAGGCTCAATTTTTAAAGAAATATTATTATATACAGAAAATAATTCATTGCTCCCATATAGGCACATAACAGGCCTGTTCAGGACCATAGTATGGCCTCATTAACAGGCGCTTTTACCTTTTAACAATTAGTGCCATGATTGGCCTGTTACAAAAGGGCCCACACAGGCCCATTAACTTTTACCTGTGTAGAGTCTGTTGAGTGTTTTGAAATGCATGTTTTGTAGAGAAAGTGTGCCTCCCTTGACCATGTTGAAGAGTCGAGCCTTCTGGACTCTCTGGGGCACCTTCCTCCTCAACGGACAGGCTACTGTTCTTATCTCTACATTGTTCAAGGTACTTACAATTCTAACATGGCTACTGTTCTTATCTCTACATTGTTCAAGGTACTTACAATTCTAACATGGCTATGGTGCTTATCTCTAACTTCTTTAAGATACTTACAGTGCTAGGGGGGGCGACAGGCTCCTGTTCTTATCTCTACATTGTTCAAGGTACTTACAATTCTAACATGGCTATGGTGCTTATCTCTAACTTCTTTAAGATACTTACAGTGCTAGGGGGGGGGGGGACAGGCTCCTGTTCTTATCTCTACCTTATTTAAGGTTCTTAAAATTCTAAAATGGCTAGAGTTCTTATCTCTAACTTCTTTAAGGTACTTTACAATGCTAGGGGGGGGGGGGGGTACTGGCAATGGTATATCTCTACCTTATTTAAAGGGGAACTAAAGGCTCACATACATATTAGCTTATATGAAAGTAATACACTTATAGAATAGGATGCTGTCCTCCTTTTTCTCTTAGTGAGCCCATGAGGGGAGAATTTTGAGTTTTGCTACCAGCTTCAGCCAGCCCCTAGCAGCCCCTGGTAGCAGCCATGTTGCTCTACTGCTATCAGCTGCGACCTAAATGGGTGGCAGCCCACTTGCTGTGCCCTAGCTCTGGGCAGGCATCATAGACTGTAGTGCTCTAAACACCAAGTCTCTTTGAAAGTTGCATAAAAACTTGTATGAGTATCAAACAGGTAAATGGTAAAATCATGAGCAGCAATTGGTTGTACAAAAAGACAGGGTGGTAGAGTTATTTTTCATATATTTCCTGTTGGTAAATTCAGACAAAAACAGTGGCTAGCATCACTGAATTTCTGTCCTGAAGCATGTATGTAATTTTATGTTCAGACCACTTGGCTGATTTTTTTTTATACCAGAAATCAAAAATGCAGTCAGGAATACTCAACAGGATGGTGCTGTGCCATTCAACAAAAGGAAGTAACAACTCCTTAAAGGAAAAGGATAAACAAAGGGTTAATTATAACCTTGTGGCATTACACATCTAGATCCCAGGAGACAGAAGTTAATCAACGCAGGAAATAGCTATCAGTACTTGGGACAGCAATCATTTCCTTTAGTATCTGTGTAGGTTACATGAAAGAAAACAGTTTTTGTAGAACAGCTAGCTTCAAGTAAAATCAAATACTGAAAATCTGGATGATTGATGTATATACAAGTATTGTTTTTATTCAACCCTTCCTTCATAGTCTCACAGGTATACAATTTATTTGCAGATGTTGAGCTATGTTCATGAATTTTCAAATAACCTTATGATTTGCTGTCCCCCAAGTTCCCCTTTTATAAGTAATCCTGACTGTGGTTTGTGATTTCTTACATAATATGCATCAGGGAATTGGTCTGAACATAGAACTGAATACTTCAAGACAGGTGGATTTACTAGTTTCAGTGATGCTAGCCACTGTTTTTGTCTGAATTTACCAACAGGAAATATATGAAAAATAACTCTACCACCCTGTCTTTTTGTACAACCAATTGCTGCTCATGATTTTACCATTTACCTGTTTGATACTCATACAAGTTTTTATGCAACTTTCAAAGAGACTTGGTGTATAGAGCACTACAGTCTATGATGCCTGCCCAGAGCTAGGGCACAGCAAGTGGGCTGCCACCCATTTAGGTCGCAGCTGATAGCAGTAGAGCAACATGGCTGCTACCAGGGGCTGCTAGGGGCTGGCTGAAGCTGGTAGCAAAACTCAAAATTCTCCCCTCATGGGCTCACTAAGAGAAAAAGGAGGACAGCATCCTATTCTTGAAGTGTATTACTTTCATATAAGCTAATATGTATGTGAGCCTTTAGTTCCCCTTTAAGGTTCTTAAAATTCTAACACAGCAACAGTTATTATCTCTACCTTATTTAGGGTACTTACAATTCTAACATGGCTAAAGTTCTTATCTCTACCGTATTTAAGATACTTACAATTCTAACATAGCTTTTAATAGGTCCATTGGCCAGTAGGGGTCATGGGTTGCAGTCAGTACAGTTGCTTGCTATGTTGTAACAGTTATAGTTATTCAGGTATACAATTGATACAAATACCATATACTATATCCTTCAACCTCCTGAGGGCCATTCCATTTAAAAGTGTGGTGGGGGGGGGGGGGAGGAACGGAAGATAATTAAAAATCTAACACCTCCACCCTCCTGCCAGAAATCATATGTAATCTAATGGGATATATTAATTCAGAATTCGGCCCCTCCCCCCTTCAAAAAAACCTTCCGTTCCTCCTCCCCCCCACACTTTTAAATGGAACAGCCCTTACTCCTAGCATGTAGTTTAAATTTTGATTTTTTTTACAAAACTAACAAGTAACCATTAAGATCATATCAGGGAATGAATGTTTTTGATTTTCTCTATTTCTAATTTGTTATTTTGTTTATTTCCAGACATACGGTCAGACCTTCATTTTCGATGACCAGTTTCTGGCAATTGTGGGGGCGTTCTCTGCAGTCTTCAATGCTGGTGGTCGTATCATGTGGGGGCATCTCGCGGATCGCTGGTCTTATAGAGTGAGTAACTCACCTCATCGCAGTCACCTTCAAAGCTGCTAGAAATACCACTGAACACAGGCACTTCCTTACTACCGTATTCCTCCAAAAAAGCGCATCTCTTTAATAACGTATTCCTCCGAATAAGCGCATCTATTTAACAAAGTAATCCTCAGAATAAGCGCATTTCTTTACTACCGTATTCCTTCGAATTAGCACATTTCTTTACTACCGTATTCCTTCGAATAAGCGCACTTTTTACTACCATATTCCTCCGAATAAGCGCATCTCTTTAACAACGTATTCCTCCATGTAAGAGCACTTCTTTACTACCGTATTCCTCCAAATAAGCGCACTTCTTTACTACCGTATTCCTTCGAATAGGCGCACTTCTTTACTACTGTATTCCTCTGAATAGGCACACTTCATTAGTAATTAACATACTATTATCTATGAGGGGTTTTGTGACAGGAATGTATTTGACCGCAGTGATGTCACAGGCAAAAATAATAAGGAATGTCAAAATTCCTTTCTTGGTGTGTGTGTTTCAGAGTGTTATGATGATAATGTGTACCAGTATGGTGGCTCTGATGATGACGTTCATCGCTACGCCGTATGGGGGCAAGCCCATGTTCTTCGTCTGGGTCTGTCTTATATTCCTCTCTCTCTTGGTGTTTCAGAGTGTTATGATGATAATGTGTACCAGTATGGTGGCTCTGATGATGACGTTCATCGCTACGCCGTATGGGGGCAAGCCCATGTTCTTCGTCTGGGTCTGTCTTATATTCCTCTCTCTCTTGGTGTTTCAGAGTGTTATGATGATAATGTGTACCAGTATGGTGGCTCTGATGATGACGTTCATCGCTACGCCGTATGGGGGCAAGCCCATGTTCTTCGTCTGGGTCTGTCTTATATTCCTCTCTCTCTTGGTGTTTCAGAGTGTTATGATGATTATGTGTACCAGTATGGTGGCTCTGATGATGACGTTCATTGCTACGCCGTATGGAGGCAAGCCCATGTTCTTCGTCTGGGTCTGTCTTATATTCCTCTCTCTCTCTTGGTGTTTCAGAGTGTTATGATGATAATGTGTACCAGTATGGTGGCTCTGATGATGACGTTCATCGCTACGCCGTATGGGGGCAAGCCCATGTTCTTCGTCTGGGTCTGTCTTATATTCCTCTCTCTCTTGGTGTTTCAGAGTGTTATGATGATTATGTGTACCAGTATGGTGGCTCTGATGATGACGTTCATTGCTACGCCGTATGGGGGCAAGCCCATGTTCTTCGTCTGGGTCTGTCTTATATTCCTCTCTCTCTTGGTGTTTCAGAGTGTTATGATGATAATGTGTACCAGTATGGTGGCTCTGATGATGACGTTCATTGCTACGCCGTACGGGGGCAAGCCCATGTTCTTCATCTGGGTCTGTCTGATATTCCTCTCTCTCTTGGTGTTTCAGAGTGTTATGATGATAATGTGTACCAGTATGGTGGCTCTGATGATGACGTTCATTGCTACGCCGTATGGGGGCAAGCCCATGTTCTTCATCTGGGTCTGTCTGATATTCCTCTCTCTCTTGGTGTGTGTTTCAGAGTGTTATGATGATTATGTGTACCAGTATGGTGGCTCTGATGATGACGTTCATCGCTACGCCGTATGGGGGCAAGCCCATGTTCTTCATCTGGGTCTGTCTGATATTCCTCTCTCTCTTGGTGTTTCAGAGTGTTATGATGATTATGTGTACCAGTATGGTGGCTCTGATGATGACGTTCATCGCTACGCCGTATGGAGGCAAGCCCATGTTCTTCATCTGGGTCTGTCTTATATTCCTCTCTCTCTTGGTGTTTCAGAGTGTTATGATGATTATGTGTACCAGTATGGTGGCTCTGATGATGACGTTCATTGCTACGCCGTATGGGGGCAAGCCCATGTTCTTCATCTGGGTCTGTCTGATATTCCTCTCTCTCTTGGTGTGTGTTTCAGAGTGTTATGATGATTATGTGTACCAGTATGGTGGCTCTGATGATGACGTTCATCGCTACGCCGTATGGGGGCAAGCCCATGTTCTTCATCTGGGTCTGTCTGATATTCCTCTCTCTCTTGGTGTTTCAGAGTGTTATGATGATTATGTGTACCAGTATGGTGGCTCTGATGATGACGTTCATCGCTACGCCGTATGGAGGCAAGCCCATGTTCTTCATCTGGGTCTGTCTTATATTCCTCTCTCTCTTGGTGTTTCAGAGTGTTATGATGATTATGTGTACCAGTATGGTGGCTCTGATGATGACGTTCATTGCTACGCCGTATGGGGGCAAGCCCATGTTCTTCGTCTGGGTCTGTCTTATATTCCTCTCTCTCTCTTGGTGTTTCAGAGTGTTATGATGATTATGTGTACCAGTATGGTGGCTCTGATGATGACGTTCATCGCTACGCCGTACGGAGGCAAGCCCATGTTCTTCATCTGGGTCTGTCTTATATTCCTCTCTCTCTTGGTGTTTCAGAGTGTTATGATGATTATGTGTACCAGTATGGTGGCTCTGATGATGACGTTCATTGCTACGCCGTATGGAGGCAAGCCCATGTTCTTCGTCTGGGTCTGTCTTATATTCCTCTCTCTCTTTGTGTTTCAGAGTGTTATGATGATTATGTGTACCAGTATGGTGGCTCTGATGATGACGTTCATCGCTACGCCGTATGGAGGCAAGCCCATGTTCTTCATCTGGGTCTGTCTGATATTCCTCTCTCTCTTGGTGTTTCAGAGTGTTATGATGATAATGTGTACCAGTATGGTGGCTCTGATGATGACGTTCATTGCTACGCCGTATGGGGGCAAGCCCATGTTCTTCATCTGGGTCTGTCTGATATTCCTCTCTCTCTTGGTGTGTGTTTCAGAGTGTTATGATGATTATGTGTACCAGTATGGTGGCTCTGATGATGACGTTCATCGCTACGCCGTATGGAGGCAAGCCCATGTTCTTCGTCTGGGTCTGTCTTATATTCCTCTCTCTCTTGGTGTGTGTTTCAGAGTGTTATGATGATTATGTGTACCAGTATGGTGGCTCTGATGATGACATTCATCGCTACGCCGTATGGAGGCAAGCCCATGTTCTTCGTCTGGGTCTGTCTGATATTCCTCTCTCTCTTGGTGTGTGTTTCAGAGTGTTATGATGATTATGTGTACCAGTATGGTGGCTCTGATGATGACGTTCATCGCTACGCCGTATGGAGGCAAGCCCATGTTCTTCATCTGGGTCTGTCTGATATTCCTCTCTCTCTTGGTGTTTCAGAGTGTTATGATGATAATGTGTACCAGTATGGTGGCTCTGATGATGACGTTCATCGCTACGCCGTATGGGGGCAAGCCCATGTTCTTCGTCTGGGTCTGTCTGATATTCCTCTCTCTCTTGGTGTTTCAGAGTGTTATGATGATTATGTGTACCAGTATGGTGGCTCTGATGATGACGTTCATTGCTACGCCGTATGGGGGCAAGCCCATGTTCTTCGTCTGGGTCTGTCTTATATTCCTCTCTCTCTTGGTGTTTCAGAGTGTTATGATGATTATGTGTACCAGTATGGTGGCTCTGATGATGACATTCATCGCTACGCCGTATGGGGGCAAGCCCATGTTCTTCGTCTGGGTCTGTCTTATATTCCTCTCTCTCTCTTGGTGTTTCAGAGTGTTATGATGATAATGTGTACCAGTATGGTGGCTCTGATGATGACGTTCATCGCTACGCCGTATGGGGGCAAGCCCATGTTCTTCGTCTGGGTCTGTCTTATATTCCTCTCTCTCTTGGTGTTTCAGAGTGTTATGATGATTATGTGTACCAGTATGGTGGCTCTGATGATGACGTTCATTGCTACGCCGTATGGAGGCAAGCCCATGTTCTTCGTCTGGGTCTGTCTTATATTCCTCTCTCTCTCTTGGTGTTTCAGAGTGTTATGATGATAATGTGTACCAGTATGGTGGCTCTGATGATGACGTTCATCGCTACGCCGTATGGGGGCAAGCCCATGTTCTTCGTCTGGGTCTGTCTTATATTCCTCTCTCTCTTGGTGTTTCAGAGTGTTATGATGATTATGTGTACCAGTATGGTGGCTCTGATGATGACGTTCATTGCTACGCCGTATGGGGGCAAGCCCATGTTCTTCGTCTGGGTCTGTCTTATATTCCTCTCTCTCTTGGTGTTTCAGAGTGTTATGATGATAATGTGTACCAGTATGGTGGCTCTGATGATGACGTTCATCGCTACGCCGTATGGGGGCAAGCCCATGTTCTTCGTCTGGGTCTGTCTTATATTCCTCTCTCTCTTGGTGTTTCAGAGTGTTATGATGATTATGTGTACCAGTATGGTGGCTCTGATGATGACGTTCATCGCTACGCCGTATGGGGGCAAGCCCATGTTCTTCGTCTGGGTCTGTCTTATATTCCTCTCTCTCTTGGTGTTTCAGAGTGTTATGATGATTATGTGTACCAGTATGGTGGCTCTGATGATGACGTTCATTGCTACGCCGTATGGGGGCAAGCCCATGTTCTTCACCTGGGTCTGCCTGATATTCCTCTCTCTCTTGGTGTGTGTTTCAGAGTGTTATGATGATTATGTGTACCAGTATGGTGGCTCTGATGATGACGTTCATCGCTACGCCGTATGGGGGCAAGCCCATGTTCTTCGTCTGGGTCTGTCTTATATTCCTCTCTCTCTTGGTGTTTCAGAGTGTTATGATGATTATGTGTACCAGTATGGTGGCTCTGATGATGACGTTCATCGCTACGCCGTACGGAGGCAAGCCCATGTTCTTCATCTGGGTCTGTCTGATATTCCTCTCTCTCTTGGTGTTTCAGAGTGTTATGATGATAATGTGTACCAGTATGGTGGCTCTGATGATGACGTTCATCGCTACGCCGTATGGGGGCAAGCCCATGTTCTTCATCTGGGTCTGTCTGATATTCCTCTCTCTCTTGGTGTTTCAGAGTGTTATGATGATAATGTGTACCAGTAT
The DNA here is from genome assembly GCA_963942565.1 of Maea johnstoni. Lineage (NCBI taxonomy): Eukaryota > Metazoa > Annelida > Polychaeta > Spionida > Magelonidae > Maea > Maea johnstoni. Next base: position 37,012,898 of record OZ012698.1, read on the forward strand.
GGTGGCTCTGATGATGACATTCATCGCTACGCCGTATGGAGGCAAGCCCATGTTCTTCGTCTGGGTCTGTCTTATATTCCTCTCTCTCTTGGTGTTTCAGAGTGTTATGATGATTATGTGTACCAGTATGGTGGCTCTGATGATGACGTTCATCGCTACGCCGTACGGAGGCAAGCCCATGTTCTTCATCTGGGTCTGTCTGATATTCCTCTCTCTCTTGGTGTTTCAGAGTGTTATGATGATAATGTGTACCAGTATGGTGGCTCTGATGATGACATTCATCGCTACGCCGTATGGAGGCAAGCCCATGTTCTTCGTCTGGGTCTGTCTTATATTCCTCTCTCTCTTGGTGTTTCAGAGTGTTATGATGATAATGTGTACCAGTATGGTGGCTCTGATGATGACGTTCATTGCTACGCCGTATGGGGGCAAGCCCATGTTCTTCGTCTGGGTCTGTCTTATATTCCTCTCTCTCTTGGTGTTTCAGAGTGTTATGATGATTATGTGTACCAGTATGGTGGCTCTGATGATGACGTTCATCGCTACGCCGTATGGGGGCAAGCCCATGTTCTTCACCTGGGTCTGCTATATATTCCTCTCTCTCTTGGTGTTTCAGAGTGTTATGATGATTATGTGTACCAGTATGGTGGCTCTGATGATGACGTTCATCGCTACGCCGTATGGGGGCAAGCCCATGTTCTTCGTCTGGGTCTGTCTGATATTCCTGACGTTCTCAGGGAACTTCTCTCTCCTACCCACGGCGACCGCCAAGGCTTTTGGTCCAAAATACATCACCATCAACTACGGATTGATCTTCACATCACAGGTACTTATTACATTGTTACCTTCCTATTGTTCCTTAGAGCTATTGTTTTTTTCCTATTGTTCCTCGAGCTATTGTTATCTTTGATATCAAGAGCAGTTTGAATGAGGGATATTGGTAAGAAGGCCACCAAATAAGAATTTAATTGAAGAGTATATTTTCGCTACGTCAAAAAGGTTGCCAAGGAAATGGTGCAATATCTCCCTTTGTACAATTTTTCGGTTCCGGCATCACACAGTTTCTGAATCATGAGATTCTTAGCTTTCATTTGATGTATGATGCTGCTTGGTTTAAAGCCGGTTGGGGTTACTTCTAAAATAAGCCACTTTCTGGGCCTCTGCTGCTACACTGATAGTGTCCTGTGTTTTACTAATATTAACTCTCTCTCTCTCTCTCTCTCTCTCTCTCTCTCTCTCTCTCTCTCTCTCTATATATATATATATATATATATATATATATATATATATATATATTATATTTAAAGGTATATACTTGATTCTCAGTAGATGTATTCATCATTTGTTCTGTGCTGTTTGATATTTGCCATATCGTTTTCAGGCTATCACAGGTGTGATCGGAGCCATGCTAGCATCTCAGTTGAGCGATCTGATTGGCTGGTTTGGATTATTCAGTGTGGTCGCAGGGTGCTCATTTCTGGGTGAGAATTTTTGTTTGATTTATTGTCAATTTAGTTACAGGAAAGTACTGTTTGCACATAAACAAGAGTTTTTCCGGATGACTCAGGAAGCGATTTTGACTAGCTTTACTTAAAAGGTGTTTTAGTTTGTTTAATCTCAAGGCAAAAATGTTTACTGTGGTATATGTGAGTTGGAGTAATAAATATTTGTAATGATAAATTCAGTTTATTAAGTTTCAAAAATTGTTCTGACACTTCAGTTAAATTTTCAAACTATCAATTGATATTAAACTTTTTTTTTAGAATATACTGTCTGAAGCTATCCTGGAAGTTACATGTCCTCTTTCAATCCTCACAGAGTAATTTTACAAATCTTATAATATATGAAGTTAGTTTTAGTTTCATTTTGTTTATTATGTATTGCACATGGGTTTCTTGAATTTCACTGAAATTGAAGAACCTGTTGTAGCAAGTGACATGTGTAAAACCATGGTAGTATCACTATCAAGTAGTAGATGGAATGTAATGAACATATGGATAGCAAGAAATAATGGGAAGTTTTGAGGAGGGCATACAAGTTTATGGATGTTGGCGTTTATCAAAGGAAAAGGGGTTACTTTTTAACCCTGAAATTGACTATTTCTATTTGTTTTGTTCTTTCCAGGTCTGATTTTAACATATACATTCAATGTGAAGACTCAGGATGGAAAAGATATATGAGAAGAATTAAGACTAAGATTAACACCCCTTGGAACTATTCGTGTAGAGAAGGGAATGTCTTCCCAGTTCCGGCTTTCTATCTCGTTGCAATATGACCCAAGCTGTTGAAACCGATGTATAAACCCATTCTTGTCTTCCTGCGGACAAATACGATACGCTGATTACCAAGCCAGACTGCGAATAAGAGTTGTGCCAGACTACAGAAATCACATCCCCATAGATATTTTTGGGTGTAATGCTTATAATATCAGTACTTAATATGGCTGTGAAAGTTGTATGAGCACTGAGGCTACTTTCGTCCGAAGCACAAGGAGGCAAAGATTTTTGAAAACCATCTAAACCCTGTCATATAAGTACCCATTTGCCAGGGTTTTGGTCATCTTTGAAGTTTTTTGCATCATTTTGTATTGGCCAAATTAGTCACCAGCAGCATAAGGGTTCAGACTATAATTAACGCCCCTTGGAAGTTGGAACTATTCGTGACGAGAAGGGAATTTCTTCCCGGTTCCGTCTTCTATCTCGTTGCAATATGACCCAAGCTGTTGAAAGCTATTTATAAACCCAATCCTTCCTTCCTGTGGACAAATACAGTATGCTGATTACGAAGCCAGACTGCAAATAAGAGTTGTGCCAGACTACAGAAATCATCCCCATAGATATTCTTGGGTGTAATGCTTACAATATCAGTACTTAATATGGCTGTGAAAGTTGTGCAAGCACTTAAAAGAACACTCATTCAAACACTGGTGGCCAAAAGCATCTCTCTTGCTGATTTGGATGTTTTGCTACTTAATAGGCAATAGAACTACATTACATGATATAATATATTGTATTCTGATGATCATAATCACTTGCTTTTTTGAGTGAAATTGAAAGGTAATAAAAGTGCTAATATTATTTATAGAGGTGTGTTGCGTTTTGCTGATGATGATATTAATGCAGATGACTATTGAATGAAGATATGTATCTGTTGTATTTTGGGTAATGATTAGAGCACTTTAATCCTGTCCTGCATACCTTGTGGTTTAATTGAGAGATAATTGGTTATTAGGTTAGTTGTGTGTGAGTATTGTTTTCTAGAGTTTATTCATATAAATATAGCTTTTCAATGAAGCCCCAGAGATCAAGCAAACTAGTTTTCATACATGACAAGTCTATTGGTTGCTTGTTAAAACTAAAATTGGCTTTTGAAAAAAGATGAATAATTGAATTTGATTTTCAAGGTCATTTAAAGAGGTGGTCTGTTCGGTCTTCAAAATATCTTAATTGTCCAGGTACATATTCAATTTTCCTTGTAAGTCCCATGAACCTTCTTAAAGATCATTCAAGGAGGATTTGAAATTAAAATTAAGATTTAGGACAATTGCTACACATTTGTGATTGTAGTCAATGCTGTCGTTCTGATTGATATGAAAACCTTCTTTTGTAAATTGGATTTTTTCCTCTTTCTCAAAATTTGAAACCAACCATCAGTATTCAGTAACAAGGCAATACGTTTTGTATTCGTTTATTTACATTTTACATTCACACTTTCACTAGCACTTTTTACACAAATTGTACAGAAATATAGAAATATAAGCATATCTGTCATTTGATTGAATTATATATACACCATTAATTGGTTGAAATCAGCAAAATGCATGGTAGCAGATGTCAACAAGAATAGGCCTGTAATCATCAATCAGGCTAGCAGTTCAAATGTGCATTGTTGTCCTGTAGACGAGGCCTATTGTTTACTTATTGAAGGGGCCCATTGTTCTGGTGAAGTGACCCATTGTTTATCTGTAGAAGAGGCCTATTGTTCTGGTGAAAGGCCTATTGTTAACCTGGTGAATAGGCCTATTGTTAACCTGGTGAAAAGCCTTTTGTTTAGCTGTTGAAAAGACCCATTGTTTATCTGTAGAAGAGGCCTATTGTTCTAATAAAGAGGCCCATTGTTCTGAAAACAAAATAAGTTATATCTTACTTTGGGCCCTGCTTCAGTCAAAACAGCTTTACATATAGGCAAGCATAAAACTAAAAGCCATTGGACACGACCGGTTTGAGGAGTGACCATCATGGACACGGCCGGTTTGAGGAGTGACCATCAGCACTTCTTAACATTTCCAGCAGAAACCATTTCAGTTCGGTTATCCACACCTTTCCGAGTACCAATGCAGCATAACCCCTTTTCTTCCATAGAATTTGCATCCGTTGAAAAAGGTAGACATCTACTTTAAGCCTATCACCATTATCTGACTTAATGTATTGCCTTATTGTTGACTACCTGTATCCTTATATCCAAAATAAAATAGGACCCTACATTCTTGTTATTGCGTAGCCCAAATATAGATTCAACATGCCATGTTTGATTGAATTTATGTAATTCTATTCGATAAAATAAAACAATTGAAAATATTTTTCTTTTTGCTTTATCGTCTCGCAGGTATGGAGCAATGGTTGAAATGCTTTGGACCGCATAGATATGGAGCAATTATCGAAGTGCTTCCAGTTTCCTAGATATGGAGCAATGGTTAAAGTGCTTCCAGTTTCATAGATATGGAGCAATGGTTGAAGTACTTCCAGTTTCATAGATATGGAGCAATGGTTGAAATGCCTCCAGTTTCATAGATATGGAGTAATGGTTGAAGTGAATCCAGTTTCATAGATATGGAGCAATTGTTGAAATGTTTCCAGTTTCATAGATATGGAGCAATGGTTGAAGTGCCTCCAGTTTCATAGATATGGAGCAATGGTTGAAGTGCTTCCAGTTTCATAGATATGGAGCAATGGTTGAAATGCCTCCAGTTTCCTAGATATGGAGCAATGGTTAAAGTGCTTCCAGTTTCATAGATATGGAGCAATGGTTGAAGTACTTCCAGTTTCATAGATATGGAGCAATGGTTGAAATGCCTCCAGTTTCATAGATATGGAGTAATGGTTGAAGTGAATCCAGTTTCATAGATATGGAGCAATTGTTGAAATGTTTCCAGTTTCATAGATATGGAGCAATGGTTGAAGTGCCTCCAGTTTCATAGATATGGAGCAATGGTTGAAGTGCTTCCAGTTTCATAGATATGGAGCAATGGTTGAAGTGCCTCCAGTTTCATAGATATGGAGCAATGGTTGAAATGCCTCCAGTTTCATAGATATAGAGCAAATATTGAAATGCTTCCAGTTTCATAGATATGGAGCAACGGTTGAAATGCTTCCAGTTTCATAGATATGGAGCAATGGCTGAAATGCTTCCAGTTTCATAAATATGGAGCAATGGTTAAAATGCTTCCAGTTTCATAGATATGGAGCAATGGTTGAAGTGAATCCAGTTTCATAGATATGGAGCAATTGTTGAAATGTTTCCAGTTTCATAGATATGGAGCAATGGTTGAAGTGCCTCCAGTTTCATAGATCTGGAGCAATGGTTAAAGTACTTCCAGTTTCATAGATCTGGAGCAATGGCTGAAATGCCTCCAGTTTCATAAATATGGAGCAATGGTTGAAATGCCTCAAGTTTCATAGATATGGAGCAATGGTTGAAATGCCTCCAGTTTCATAGATATGGAGCAATGGTTGAAATGCCTCAAGTTTCATAGATATGGAGCAATGGTTGAAATGCCTCCAGTTTCATAGATATGGACCAATGGCTGAAATGCTTCCAGTTTCATAGATATGGACCAATGGCTGAAATGCTTCCAGTTTCATAGATATGGAGCAATGGTTGAAGTGAATCCAGTTTCATAGATATGGAGCAATTGTTGAAATGTTTCCAGTTTCATAGATATGGAGCAATGGTTGAAGTGCCTCCAGTTTCATAGATCTGGAGCAATGGTTAAAGTACTTCCAGTTTCATAGATCTGGAGCAATGGCTGAAATGCCTCCAGTTTCATAAATATGGAGCAATGGTTGAAATGCCTCCAGTTTCATAGATATGGAGCAATGGTTGAAATGCTTCCAGTTTCATAGATATGGAGCAATGGCTGAAATGCCTCCAGTTTCATAGATATGGAGCAATTATTGCAGTGCTTCCAGTTTCATAGATATGGAGCAATAGCTGAAATGCTTCCAGTTTCATAGATATGGAGCAATGGTTGAAATGCTTCCAGTTTCATAGATATGGAGCAATGGTTGAAATGCCCCATGTTTCAGGTGTTTGAGATGGAAAGTATTTTCTTTGGAGCAGTGAGAATGCTGAGAGCATGTGGCTGGGGGTCAGAGGTCAGCCAGCTGGGGGTCAGAGGTCAGCCAGCTGGGGCTGCAGGGAACAAACAATGTCAACCATAGTGGAGGGTGATAGTTCTAGGTAGTGCCAGGTATATGGGTTATAAGTTCCGCTCCTCACAGGAGTAGAGTTTTCTGGGCACCCATCATTTGACTTCTCACCACCGTCTCAAGATCTCATGTTCCAACAGGCTGCGACTTATGATACCTGTCTCCTTAACCCTTCCAATAAGTCCAAGCACAAGAATACAAAAGAATTTGAAAAACATTTAAACCCTGTCGTTGGTATTCATTGGATAGACTTGCTGAGTACTCTCAGATAAGTACCCATGTGTCAGTGTTTCTGTCGTTTTTTCAGGTTTTTGCATCATTTTGTATTGGCCAAGTCAGCCTCCAGCAGCGAAAGAGTTAACACACTGCACAGAACTAGATCTGGGATGTTCATTGATCCACAAAGTAACCTGTTCATATAGGTGCTTAGCTTGTGTAATACAAATACACATGATAACAATACTGTAAAGTACATATTTGCATGAAGGCTGTTTAATTTCCTGAGAAAAAGTCTTCCATACATTCATTTTGATAAACATTAAAAGACAATTACACCATAACTAAAGCATAGGCCCAAATAGTATATCTTAGTATATTCTCTACTTTAACCCAAGTTCCGTCTATTGCCAACCGTCATACAAGAAGTATATTCTTGTTTAAACACATCCTAACGCACAAGAAAAGCAGGTACTGGGAGCGGCCATCTTAAGTCTATTAATAGCTTATCTGAGGCTGTCTGGTATAAACTTGTCATTAGCAGTAAGGTAGCTGCTTTGAAACTCAGAAACTCAAAGAAACTCTTTGCGCCTATGTTTTATTCATGGTGTAATTGTCCTTTAACCATCTGAATGTTTAAGGCATGGATATGTCATGCGTCCAGAAATAAATATCCTTTAAAAGGTAAGCTAAAGGCAAAGAGTAGTATGTACACAAATACATATGTACATATATGTATGTGTATATATATATATATATATATATATATTGTGTATATATATATATATATATATATATATATATATATATATATATATATATATATATATATATACATGTATATACATAGATGTGTGTATATATATATATATATATATATATATATATATATATATATATATATATATATATATATATATATATATATATATATATATATAAATATATATATATATTTATATATATATATATATATAGACATATATATATACATATATATATATAGGGGTCCATACCGTTAAAATTATACAGTATGGTACGGTTCCAGTATTTTTTATACAGTTCCAGTATTCTAACGGTACCGATACTGGTTACTTTCTTTACTTTGTCGATGTGTTCGAAATTCTGTTGCGCGCGTTAGTGCTTGGAAAAGTGTGGTGGGGCTGTTCTAGCACCATGTAAAATACATAGCGTGGCCCTCTCCACACTTTTCCAAGTACTACTGCACGCGTTAGTATCTATCGTAGTGCAGTTTCAATGGCGGCCGGCACATATATATATACACATATATATTTCTTGCATTTTGTGTAATCTTCTGCAATAAAGCAACCCAAGACAATGCACTCATAATTAAGGGTGGGTCTTTTTGCTCACACAGCAATAAATATGTTTTGTAGGTTTTCTTGGTAACAAAATCTACATGTTCCACTTCAAAATCTTTTTTTGTCTCCCTTGCCTCTGATCAGGCATTTGATGCATGATTGTTTATTGAGAAGCAGCTTCATTGGCTATGGAAGAGTTGTGCTGTGCTATGAAAACTTACATTTAACCCTTCCAATGCTGAGACTACTCTTGTCCAAAGCACAAGGATGCAAAGATGTTTTTTGAAAACCATCTAAATCCTGTCATGTGAGTATTCATTAGATAGCTTTCGCCAAGTACTCTTAGATGAGTACTCTTATGCCAGGGTTTCAATCATTTTTCAGAATTTTTGCATCATTTTGTAATGACCAAATTAGCCACCAGCAGCATAAGGGTTAAAGAATGTATGAATGCTCTATTCAGCACTCAATCCAGATTCACATCCCATAGGAAGCACAGGTCTTCTATTTCAAGAATGTTTTCTGTTCGCATTGTATGCCATGATTCAGTGAGTTCTTTTCTCTTTCTCGTTCACATGATCCGAGGTGGGTATTTCCCATAATGCATTAGAAGCATCTGCTGCGCTGATTCCGTCATGATGACCAGGGTTCGAGGAATCTTTGATTTTTGATGATGACCAGGGTTCGTTGAATTGTTGATTCTGTGATGATGACCAGGTGCGTAGAATCGTTGTCAATAGAAAGGGTTAAAAGTCTGACCATAGAATGGCCTTCTTTTGTTTATCACAGCTGACCACATAATTTCCCGCTGGGTGCCAGGAACAGGCTATCACCGCATGGCTGAAAAGGGAGAGTGGACACATGAGTTACAATCTACAGTTAGAGCTATGATCTTCACAATCTACATATAGAGCTATCACCGCATGGCTGAAAAGAGAGAGCAGAGTTACAATCTGTATAAAATGTTACAATCTTCAATATGTAATTAACTCGAATTTACCAAATTAGAAAATCTCGGTATATTTAAATTCGGATTAAAATCTGCCCTCCATCTGTGTTAATGAGTGAACTGACTGTTCGGTAAATCTAAATGCGGAAAGGTCACTTTTGGTCAAATTCGGTTTATTTGCACTCCGGATTAATTTCCTATTCTACAGTAATAGAGCTAATATTTTTTACAATCTGCATACAAAGCTATGAGCTTGATCTCAAAGTTTAAAAGAATTAGGTGGCTTTTCTTACCAGAGTATTTCAAATGATAGTAAAAGGTGCAGCTTTCTTTTATTTGTACAGGAGTTGGGAATTTTTTTTTAAACACTTACTCATGTTCTTTTAATACTTTTTCTAGTTTGTTTTTAAGTGTGTTCCACACAAAGAGGGCGCCATCGTGTGAGCCTGCGATCACGTATTGACCGTCCGGACTGAATACTGCCCGCGTCCAATCACAGCCAGTATGGAATCCTTCAGCACTGAAAGTAGAAACCACCAGTATAAGTCAACTAAACCTTTACACAAATGCACCAACTTATAAGCCTACATATCTATACATACATTCAAACACAAGTATCAACACACACACACACTGAAAGTAGAAAGCAGCAGTATAAGCCAACATAACCTATACACATATACACCCACACATAAGCCTACACATTTATACATACATCCACACACAGATATCAACACACACACGCACACATTGAAAGTAGAAACCAGCATTATTAGTCAACTAAACCCATACACACATGCACTAACACATAAGCCTGCACATTTATACATACACACACACATAAATATCAACAGACAACAGACATACACACATGACCAGTGTCAATATTGTATTTGGTCAGAATTCTGTGAGGTTTACCTGTTTATGACTTACCCATCCCAGTTAAGGTAACCCCAAAATTTCATTTCATGCCAAAAACTGTTAGAGCACAATTATGATAATAAAGGTTTATAATAAGAAGGTTTTGCACATTTCCAGCGTAATGCATTAGCCCATTTATCTATGTACCTCGTATTAGGGTCTTAGCCAGGATTTCAAAATTGCCTGTCCAAAACAGCGATTCCAAAATATCTGCCCATCCAGATTTAGCTACTAATCTACTTCAAATCCTAATACCAACTACATTTAATAGCCTATTGTGTCAAGAAAGCCAATCTACAATTCAGCTATGTCCTGAAAGATCATCTTGTTTGTTAGGAAAACATTTTGGGTAATACCCCCAAAAAGTCATACTAGAAAATTCTTTATAGAAACTTTTGCCTGTCCAAATAGGTTTTCAGGAACTGCCTGTCCAAAAGACAGGCAGGGCGGGTCCTGGCTAAGTCCCTGCCTCTTATGATATAGGTAATCTTATACTGCGTACCGTGCATTCATTTGATTTCCTCAATAAGGAAAGTTTCAGTTGAGAGAAGAGTACTGTTTTACCTTAATGTTCCAATGACCTGGTTCATTCGTAAATCAATTAATTTAATGGTATCATCTCTGGAACAGCTCAGCAGACTGGTACGATCTAACAAAGAGAGAAGGCAGAAAGTACTCATCAATAAAAGTTTATTGCATAATAAAATCTACAAAACACGGTTTTTACAATATCTACCAACTCACATAAAACCTTTTGCAAAACTGCCCCAAATATCTTAGAAATAAATCAAAACCAACATAATCCAATGAGTTCATGGGAATGTCACTAAAATGCATCCATGCATATTTAAAAGGAGTTCCTTGTGTCAAAGTTAAAATATCTTCAAACCTTTCAAACCTTAGGGTATTTCATGTGCCTGACATATCTTGGTGACAAGGTAAAGATTAATGTACTAAGTCAGAAAACTCCTCAAATGACCTTGAAAATATAATCAAGGTCACCAATACCATGTAACACAGTATCAGGAACCAGTGTATAAAAAGGTAGGCCTAATTGAAGTAAGTTCTTACCCTGCGGTCAGAATTTTACGCCATTTGACTGTTTGTGGCATGTACACATGTCACAATAATGGTGGTTCGATTATGTTCACTATAAGATGACCCAGTACACAAAAGGTTACTGTCATTGTGTATAATGTGACTTGTTAGTAAACAGTGTCTCTGCTGGTGACCCACAGACAGCAACCGATAATGCCTGCCGTTATGGAAGCCCATGTCTGCGCTGCTTCCCGTGGTATTGGGCTGGGGAGATAGGCCGGCACCCTACTGTTCAGAGGACCTCTTCGAGCTACACGTCCTGCCTAAGTCTTTATTTTCTGGAACTACATGTCCAGAACACAAATGTTTACTGTCCCTGTAGGATCAGTAGGGGTCTGTTTCTACTGGTCCAAAGCCGTTTTGGGGAATTTTTACTGGCCTGGGGCCAGCGGTTCAGCGTTAATGTCGAGCCCTGTATCTGTCTGGCAAGTGATTCACCTCTACTTTTTTCAAATGGAAAGCACAGCCGAATTCCTCTTTGATCAAATATCACCTACCTGGTGCTATATCCAGTGAAGTGACGCGTCCCTGCAAGACGATTTCATTGGCACTAGATTCAGACCTTGTATCCCAGAAGCGCACTTTCCTATCAAAATGGCCGCTGATGATGTTCGTACCGAGGCCGTCAGAGGTGACGAGATCATTGCAACTCGATCCCGCAAATATCGTTTTTACACCTGAATGTGGAAAGAGAATGACGGGCATTAATTGAAAATAATAGTGAGAGAATAAAATAGATGCCTGCTAGGACAAGGAAAGAATGTAAAGGTTTTACAAACGCCTGCATGTAGAGAGAGAATGTCGGTCATTAATTGGAAATGATAGGATTGAGAGAATGAAAGAGGTCGACGATAGAACAAGGAAAGAACGCTAAGTATTTAACACCTGCAGACCAGCCAGAACAAAGAAAGAATGTAACACCATGTAGATAGAAAATGTTTGGCATTAACTGGAAATGATAGGAGTGAGAGAATAAAATAGATCCCTGCTAGCTAGAACTCTGTCAAGGTGTCAATTCCTAACATAGATAATAGGTGAAATAATTATTTTACATTTTTATCAGCAGTTGAACGATATCATATTAATCTGATGTAATAGAATTGCAGTGAACTCAAGAAGGTTTTATTTTTAAAACACAACTTCTCAGTCTATGTTTTCTATCTACCATCATGGCTATACTTATTATTATTATTATTATTATTATTATTATTATTATTATTATTATTATCAATATTATTATTATTACTTACATGCTCTACATCTAAGATCCAATATTTCTCAGTCTATGTTTTCTATCTACCATGGCTATACTTACATGCTCTACTTCTAAGATCCCATATTTTTAATGTTCTATCGTGGCTGCCCGATACGACTTTAGTGGAGTCTCCCAAGAACTTAGCTGCCAGGACCTTCCCACTGTGGCCCGTCAGGGTGTGCTGAAATGGAACAGTATACATGGGAATATACAGCATAAACATAGGGAATACATATAAAAAATCATATTCTTAGTTCCAAATACGTAACTGAAAAGTTACGATTGTTTTTATTGTTTTCATAATGTCAAAAGCATCAGTGACATTATTTTAGTGACTCCTGTCTACACTTTCCCCCTTCAACCCTTATGCTGCTGGTGGCCAATCTGGCCAATACAAAATGATACAAAAAACTTGAAAAATGACAGAAACCCTGGCACATGGGTACGCATCTGAGAGTACTCAGCAAGATCTTTCATATGAATACCAACTTGACAGGGTTTATATGGTTTTCAAAAATCTTTGCATTTTTGTGCCTTGGATGAAAGTAGCCTCAGCATTGGAAGGGTTAATTGTGAACCCTGCTTCATGCCTATAGACCATCATCGCGCCTAAGCCCTTCTCACCCAGGAATGTGAGCGCCTGGGTGACCCACATACAGAATTAGATCTGGCACAGCAGCTCAACTGCAATATCAAGCAGCATTTCTCTTATTGTAATCACAAAATAATGAATTGAATAACATAAACATAAGATATCAACCCATAATGAATGAGTTATTGAAATATTAACCCTTATGCTGCTGGTTGCTTCTTTGTTCAATACAAAATGATGCAAAAATCTGAGAAATGACTGAAACCCTGGCAAATGGGTACTCACCTGAGAGAACTCAGCGAGAGCTTTCCAATGAGTACCAGGATAACAGGGTTTAGATGATTTTCAGAAATCTTTGCATCCTTGTTCTTAGGACGAAAGTAGCCTCAGATTGGAAGGGTTAACCAATTCATACCATAAAATTTCCTGGACTTTGAATTTGTATTTAAGCATAAATTCACAAGTTGCGGTTTGGGTTGTGATCAAAATTTCTCCAATAACAATGGTATTCCCAAACGAGGAGAGTCGGGTCAATCATGGGTAAGGAAGAACCAGTCACCAAAGTCACCAGTTGTAAAACGCAGTACAATCCAATTGTTAGTTAAAGCTTGGAAGAAGAAAAGAATGGATATGTTGTGAGAGACCAATTACTATATGCCCTATAGTTACATGCTGGACTCATGCCAGGAGTACCAGATAATGCATCAGCGCGAGATCATGTGGGAACAAGGACCAATCAGGCTCTCGCATCGATTACATTACAGAGAAACCTTATCTCCACCACCAGCTGGGGGTGCCCAGAGCACTAATTTTGGCCTATCAGGGGCTATTAGTTGACACTGGTTGAGGCTAGCATGTTCAGGTTGACCGGCTGGTTTCGATGCCACTTGTGTTAGGTCATCTAAGGTTTAAGCCAACTTCAACCAAACGACTTATTAGTTGCGGTAGCGTTAGTGGTCTTTCTTTGCATGCCTATTATAAAGGTAGGTATGATACATTATTATACCTCACTTGAAGATACTGTAATCTGATTGGTTTAGAGAGATGATACAAATCAGTTGTAGAACTTAATTCCTCAAAAGAGAGAGCTCAAACTTTAAGCTCCCTCCCTTAAACAAAAGTAGGTCAGCATGCATGTCTAAAGTAGGTCAGCATTCAAATATTAAACTTGCTGTTCAGATATTGCTCTGCCCGTGTGATAACATAAAGGCAAGTACGATATATTCCTACCATTGTCCTGATAAAATATCGGATAAAATAAATTACAATTAATACGTGCCCGGCCGCAGTGCGGGTAAGCGTTGCACCAGAAACAAAGAGCAGTTTTTTTTTCTCTATAGCAGTGAAGCCTGGTCTTACCAGGGGTGACCTCCCGTAGTGGGCCCACAGTTCCGCCTACATGAGAGAACAGAAACATGGTCGAGGCACCTGGCCAATACTGTATACAGCTTTAATTTAGAGTACTAAAATATTCGCTTTACATCCCTGCAACAGGGTATTTGTGCTACTTTAAATTTGCGCATTCAAGCACTCAAACTATATATTTATTACTATTTAAATATTTATTTGTAGGATGTTATTTTGGCCCCATAATTGGCTGCACAAAAATAGCGAAAATTAAATGCCTGTAAAAAAATACCAGTTATACAGTAGTGCATACAATGGTCTACTCTGTTGCAGTTTAACCCATTAACCCTTATGCTGCTGGTGGCTACTTTGGCCAATACAAATTAATCTAAAAATACTGAAAAATGACTGGTACCCTGGCAAATTGGTACTCATCTAAGAGTATTCAGCGAGAGCTTTCCAATGAATACCAAGATGACAGGGTTTGGATGTTTTTCAGAAATCTATGCGTTTTTGTGCTTTGGACGAATATAGTCTTAGCATTGGAAGGGTTAATGCTTAAGAGTTCCTCTGAAAATTGTCATCTGGATCGATGATATTTTTGACCATTACTTTTAAATTGAGAATGATTTTACAAAACATTTGAAGGAGAGTCGTAGGTAATGTTCTGATTGACATTTCTCCATCAAATATTTTCCTCACAAAGCAATTGCCTGTAAAATATCATCAAAATTGTGAGGCTGCTTTTGGCCGCTGTGAGCATTAATGGGTTAAGCTCTGATTACCGCCTACATGATTAAACAGAAAAATGGACGAGGCACCTCGGTGTGCGCTCTTAATAGATACCAAAAAGGCCTAACATATAACAAATCAAAATCAACAGCTCTGTGGGAATTCTTGACCACAGTTCACAGTTGCCCTAAAGAATTTACTTTCTCTTCACCCGCATAAATCTTCATAAGGCCTAGAAAAAAATGTTTGTTTCCTGTAACGGTCCTAAAAAAAAAAATAGGGTAGGTAGGTCGGTGAAAAAAAAGTTTTTTGGGATATTTTTTTGGTCAAAAATGTTTGATTTATGCATGTTTTACGTTGATTGGGAGTTGGGAGGACAGAAAAAAACTTAAGGGTAGGGATTTTTTTGGATAAAAACTTGTTAGGGTAGGGTTACAGGAAACATACAACTTTTTTAGGCCTAATTAAAGCATCAATAGGTCAGCCATGATTGAATTTTAGTTTCTGGGATCCACTGATGGCAAAATATGGCTTAACTAAATGGAAAAAAACATTCTAATAGTGATGATTTCATTTGTAAGAGATAAACTCAAACTGAAGATCAATCTAGGACTGTCTCAACAATGACAACTGCCATCTTAGGATCTGGGAAACTAAAGATCACTTTAGGACTGTCTTCACAATGACAACTGCCATCTTAGGATCCAGGAAACTAAAGATCACTTTAGGACTGTCTTAACAATGACAACTGCCATCTTAGGATCTGGGAAACTAAAGATCACTTTAGGACTGTCTCAACAATGACAACTGCCATCTTAGGATCTGGGAAACTAAAGATCACTTTAGGACTGTCTTAACAATGACAACTGCCATCTTAGGATCCAGGAAACTAAAGATCACTTTAGGACTGTCTCAACAATGACAACTGCCATCTTAGGATCTGGGAAACTAAAGATCACTTTAGGACTGTCTTAACAATGACAACTGCCATCTTAGGATCCAGGAAACTAAAGATCACTTTAGGACTGTCTTAACAATGACAACTGCCATCTTAGGATCTGGGAAACTAAAGATCACTTTAGGACTGTCTTAACAATGACAACTGCCATCTTAGGATCCAGGAAACTAAAGATCACTTTAGGACTGTCTTAACAATGACAACTGCCATCTTAGGATCTGGGAAACTAAAGATCACTTTAGGACTGTCTTAACAATGACAACTGCCATCTTAGGATCCGGGAAACTAAAGATCACTTTAGGACTGTCTCAACAATGACAACTGCCATCTTAGGATCTGGGAAACTAAAGATCACTTTAGGACTGTCTCAACAATGACAACTGCCATCTTAGGATCTGGGAAACTAAAGATCACTTTAGGACTGTCTTAACAATGACAACTGCCATCTTAGGATCTGGGAAACTAAAGATCACTTTAGGACTGTCTTAACAATGACAACTGCCATCTTAGGATCTGGGAAACTAAAGATCACTTTAGGACTGTCTTAACAATGACAACTGCCATCTTAGGATCTGGGAAACTAAAGATCACTTTAGGACTGTCTTAACAATGACAACTGCCATCTTAGGATCAGGGAAACTAAAGATCACTTTAGGACTGTCTTAACAATGACAACTGCCATCTTAGGATCTGGGAAACTAAAGATCACTTTAGGACTGTCTTAACAATGACAACTGCCATCTTAGGATCTGGGAAACTAAAGATCACTTTAGGACTGTCTTAACAATGACAACTGCCATCTTAGGATCTGGGAAACTAAAGATCACTTTAGGACTGTCTCAACAATGACAACTGCCATCTTAGGATCTGGGAAACTAAAGATCACTTTAGGACTGTCTTAACAATGACAACTGCCATCTTAGGATCCAGGAAACTAAAGATCACTTTAGGACTGTCTCAACAATGACAACTGCCATCTTAGGATCTGGGAAACTAAAGATCACTTTAGGACTGTCTTAACAATGACAACTGCCATCTTAGGATCCAGGAAACTAAAGATCACTTTAGGACTGTCTTAACAATGACAACTGCCATCTTAGGATCTGGGAAACTAAAGATCACTTTAGGACTGTCTTAACAATGACAACTGCCATCTTAGGATCCAGGAAACTAAAGATCACTTTAGGACTGTCTTAACAATGACAACTGCCATCTTAGGATCTGGGAAACTAAAGATCACTTTAGGACTGTCTTAACAATGACAACTGCCATCTTAGGATCCGGGAAACTAAAGATCACTTTAGGACTGTCTCAACAATGACAACTGCCATCTTAGGATCTGGGAAACTAAAGATCACTTTAGGACTGTCTCAACAATGACAACTGCCATCTTAGGATCTGGGAAACTAAAGATCACTTTAGGACTGTCTTAACAATGACAACTGCCATCTTAGGATCCAGGAAACTAAAGATCACTTTAGGACTGTCTCAACAATGACAACTGCCATCTTAGGATCTGGGAAACTAAAGATCACTTTAGGACTGTCTTAACAATGACAACTGCCATCTTAGGATCCAGGAAACTAAAGATCACTTTAGGACTGTCTTAACAATGACAACTGCCATCTTAGGATCTGGGAAACTAAAGATCACTTTAGGACTGTCTTAACAATGACAACTGCCATCTTAGGATCCAGGAAACTAAAGATCACTTTAGGACTGTCTTAACAATGACAACTGCCATCTTAGGATCTGGGAAACTAAAGATCACTTTAGGACTGTCTTCACAATGACAACTGCCATCTTAGGATCCAGGAAACTAAAGATCACTTTAGGACTGTCTTAACAATGACAACTGCCATCTTAGGATCTGGGAAACTAAGGATCACTTTAGGACTGTCTTCACAATGACAACTGCCATCTTAGGATCTGGGAAACTAAAGATCACTTTAGGACTGTCTTAACAATGACAACTGCCATCTTAGGATCTGGGAAACTAAAGATCACTTTAGGACTGTCTTCACAATGACAACTGCCATCTTAGGATCTGGGAAACTAAAGATAACTTAGGACTGTCTTCACAATGACAACTGCCATCTTAGTATCTGGGAAACTAAAGATCAATTTAGGACTGTCTTAACAATGACAACTGCCATCTTAGGATCCAGGAAACTAAAGATCACTTTAGGACTGTCTTAACAATGACAACTGCCATCTTAGGATCCGGGAAACTAAAGATCACTTTAGGACTGTCTTAACAATGACAACTGCCATCTTAGGATCTGAGAAACTAAGGATCACTTAAGGACTGTCTTAACAATGACAACAGCCATCTTAGGATCTGGGAAACTAAGGATCACTTAAGGACTGTCTTAACAATGACAACAGCCATCTTAGGATCCGGGAAACTAAAGATCACTTTAGGACTGTCTTAACAATGACAACTGCCATCTTAGGATCCGGGAAACTAAAGATCCCTTTAGGACTGTCTTAACAATGACAACTGCCATCTTAGGATCTGGGAAACTAAAGATCACTTTAGGACTGTCTTAACAATGACAACTGCCATCTTAGGATCTGGGAAACTGAAGATCACTTTAGGACTGTCTTCACAATGACAACTGCCATCTTAGGATCTGGGAAACTAAAGATCACTTTAGGACTGTCTTAACAATGACAACTGCCATCTTAGGATCTGGGAAACTAAGGATCACTTTAGGACTGTCTTAACAATGACAACTGCCATCTTAGGATCTGGGAAACTAAGGATCACTTTAGGACTGTCTTCACAATGACAACTGCCATCTTAGGATCCAGGAAACTAAAGATCACTTTAGGACTGTCTTAACAATGACAACTGCCATCTTAGGATCTGGGAAACTAAAGATCACTTTAGGACTGTCTTACCAATGACAACTGCCATCTTAGGATCCGGGAAACTAAAGATCACTTTAGGACTGTCTTAACAATGACAACTGCCATCTTAGGATCTGGGAAACTAAAGATCACTTTAGGACTGTCTTCACAATGACAACTGCCATCTTAGGATCCAGGAAACTAAAGATCACTTTAGGACTGTCTTAACAATGACAACTGCCATCTTAGGATCTGGGAAACTAAAGATCACTTTAGGACTGTCTTACCAATGACAACTGCCATCTTAGGATCCAGGAAACTAAGGATCACTTTAGGACTGTCTTCACAATGACAACTGCCATCTTAGGATCTGGGAAACTAAGGATCACTTTAGGACTGTCTTAACAATGACAACTGCCGTCTTAGGATCTGGGAAACTAAGGATCACTTTAGGACTGTCTTAACAATGACAACTGCCATCTTAGGATCTGGGAAACTAAAGATCACTTTAGGACTGTCTTAACAATGACAACTGCCATCTTAGGATCCAGGAAACTAAAGATCACTTTAGGACTGTCTTAACAATGACAACTGCCATCTTAGGATCTGGGAAACTAAAGATCACTTTAGGACTGTCTTAACAATGACAACTGCCATCTTAGGATCCGGGAAACTGAAGATCACTTTAGGACTGTCTTCACAATGACAACTGCCATCTTAGGATCCAGGAAACTAAAGATCACTTTAGGACTGTCTTAACAATGACAACTGCCATCTTAGGATCCGGGAAACTAAAGATCACTTTAGGACTGTCTTAACAATGACAACTGCCATCTTAGGATCCGGGAAACTAAAGATCACTTTAGGACTGTCTTAACAATGACAACTGCCATCTTAGGATCTGGGAAACTAAAGATCACTTTAGGACTGTCTTCACAATGACAACTGCCATCTTAGGATCCGGGAAACTAAAGATCACTTTAGGACTGTCTTAACAATGACAACTGCCATCTTAGGATCCGGGAAACTAAAGATCACTTTAGGACTGTCTTAACAATGACAACTGCCATCTTAGGATCTGGGAAACTAAAGATCACTTTAGGACTGTCTTAACAATGACAACTGCCATCTTAGGATCTGGGAAACTAAAGATCACTTTAGGACTGTCTTAACAATGACAACTGCCATCTTAGGATCTGGGAAACTAAAGATCACTTTAGGACTGTCTTAACAATGACAACTGACATCTTAGGATCCAGGAAACTAAAGATCACTTTAGGACTGTCTTAACAATGACAACTGCCATCTTAGGATCTGGGAAATTAAGGATCACTTTAGGACTGTCTTAACAATGACAACTGCCATCTTAGGATCCAGGAAACTAAAGATCACTTTAGGACTGTCTTAACAATGACAACTGCCATCTTAGGATCTGGGAAACTAAGGATCACTTTAGGACTGTCTTAACAATGACAACTGCCATCTTAGGATCCAGGAAACTAAAGATCACTTTAGGACTGTCTTAACAATGACAACTGCCATCTTAGGATTTGGGAAACTAAAGATCACTTTAGGACTGTCTTAACAATGACAACTGCCATCTTAGGATTTGGGAAACTAAAGATCACTTTAGGACTGTCTTAACAATGACAACTGCCATCTTAGGATCTGGGAAACTAAAGATCACTTTAGGACTGTCTTAACAATGACAACTGCCATCTTAGGATCTGGGAAACTAAAGATCACTTTAGGACTGTCTTCACAATGACAACTGCCATCTTAGGATCCAGGAAACTAAAGATCACTTTAGGACTGTCTTCACAATGACAACTGCCATCTTAGGATCCGGGAAACTAAAGATCACTTTAGGACTGTCTTAACAATGACAACTGCCATCTTAGGATCTGGGAAACTAAAGATCACTTTAGGACTGTCTTAACAATGACAACTGCCATCTTAGGATCTGGGAAACTAAAGATCACTTTAGGACTGTCTTAACAATGACAACTGCCATCTTAGGATCCAGGAAACTAAAGATCACTTTAGGACTGTCTTAACAATGACAACTGCCATCTTAGGATCTGGGAAACTAAAGATCACTTTAGGACTGTCTTCACAATGACAACTGCCATCTTAGGATCCAGGAAACTAAAGATCACTTTAGGACTGTCTTAACAATGACAACTGCCATCTTAGGATCTGGGAAACTAAGGATCACTTTAGGACTGTCTTCACAATGACAACTGCCATCTTAGGATCTGGGAAACTAAAGATCACTTTAGGACTGTCTTAACAATGACAACTGCCATCTTAGGATCTGGGAAACTAAAGATCACTTTAGGACTGTCTTCACAATGACAACTGCCATCTTAGGATCTGGGAAACTAAAGATAACTTAGGACTGTCTTCACAATGACAACTGCCATCTTAGTATCTGGGAAACTAAAGATCAATTTAGGACTGTCTTAACAATGACAACTGCCATCTTAGGATCCAGGAAACTAAAGATCACTTTAGGACTGTCTTAACAATGACAACTGCCATCTTAGGATCCGGGAAACTAAAGATCACTTTAGGACTGTCTTAACAATGACAACTGCCATCTTAGGATCTGAGAAACTAAGGATCACTTAAGGACTGTCTTAACAATGACAACAGCCATCTTAGGATCTGGGAAACTAAGGATCACTTAAGGACTGTCTTAACAATGACAACAGCCATCTTAGGATCCGGGAAACTAAAGATCACTTTAGGACTGTCTTAACAATGACAACTGCCATCTTAGGATCCGGGAAACTAAAGATCCCTTTAGGACTGTCTTAACAATGACAACTGCCATCTTAGGATCTGGGAAACTAAAGATCACTTTAGGACTGTCTTAACAATGACAACTGCCATCTTAGGATCTGGGAAACTGAAGATCACTTTAGGACTGTCTTCACAATGACAACTGCCATCTTAGGATCTGGGAAACTAAAGATCACTTTAGGACTGTCTTAACAATGACAACTGCCATCTTAGGATCTGGGAAACTAAGGATCACTTTAGGACTGTCTTAACAATGACAACTGCCATCTTAGGATCTGGGAAACTAAGGATCACTTTAGGACTGTCTTCACAATGACAACTGCCATCTTAGGATCCAGGAAACTAAAGATCACTTTAGGACTGTCTTAACAATGACAACTGCCATCTTAGGATCTGGGAAACTAAAGATCACTTTAGGACTGTCTTACCAATGACAACTGCCATCTTAGGATCCGGGAAACTAAAGATCACTTTAGGACTGTCTTAACAATGACAACTGCCATCTTAGGATCTGGGAAACTAAAGATCACTTTAGGACTGTCTTCACAATGACAACTGCCATCTTAGGATCCAGGAAACTAAAGATCACTTTAGGACTGTCTTAACAATGACAACTGCCATCTTAGGATCTGGGAAACTAAAGATCACTTTAGGACTGTCTTACCAATGACAACTGCCATCTTAGGATCCAGGAAACTAAGGATCACTTTAGGACTGTCTTCACAATGACAACTGCCATCTTAGGATCTGGGAAACTAAGGATCACTTTAGGACTGTCTTAACAATGACAACTGCCGTCTTAGGATCTGGGAAACTAAGGATCACTTTAGGACTGTCTTAACAATGACAACTGCCATCTTAGGATCTGGGAAACTAAAGATCACTTTAGGACTGTCTTAACAATGACAACTGCCATCTTAGGATCCAGGAAACTAAAGATCACTTTAGGACTGTCTTAACAATGACAACTGCCATCTTAGGATCTGGGAAACTAAAGATCACTTTAGGACTGTCTTAACAATGACAACTGCCATCTTAGGATCCGGGAAACTGAAGATCACTTTAGGACTGTCTTCACAATGACAACTGCCATCTTAGGATCCAGGAAACTAAAGATCACTTTAGGACTGTCTTAACAATGACAACTGCCATCTTAGGATCCGGGAAACTAAAGATCACTTTAGGACTGTCTTAACAATGACAACTGCCATCTTAGGATCCGGGAAACTAAAGATCACTTTAGGACTGTCTTAACAATGACAACTGCCATCTTAGGATCTGGGAAACTAAAGATCACTTTAGGACTGTCTTCACAATGACAACTGCCATCTTAGGATCCGGGAAACTAAAGATCACTTTAGGACTGTCTTAACAATGACAACTGCCATCTTAGGATCCGGGAAACTAAAGATCACTTTAGGACTGTCTTAACAATGACAACTGCCATCTTAGGATCTGGGAAACTAAAGATCACTTTAGGACTGTCTTAACAATGACAACTGCCATCTTAGGATCTGGGAAACTAAAGATCACTTTAGGACTGTCTTAACAATGACAACTGCCATCTTAGGATCTGGGAAACTAAAGATCACTTTAGGACTGTCTTAACAATGACAACTGACATCTTAGGATCCAGGAAACTAAAGATCACTTTAGGACTGTCTTAACAATGACAACTGCCATCTTAGGATCTGGGAAATTAAGGATCACTTTAGGACTGTCTTAACAATGACAACTGCCATCTTAGGATCCAGGAAACTAAAGATCACTTTAGGACTGTCTTAACAATGACAACTGCCATCTTAGGATCTGGGAAACTAAGGATCACTTTAGGACTGTCTTAACAATGACAACTGCCATCTTAGGATCCAGGAAACTAAAGATCACTTTAGGACTGTCTTAACAATGACAACTGCCATCTTAGGATTTGGGAAACTAAAGATCACTTTAGGACTGTCTTAACAATGACAACTGCCATCTTAGGATTTGGGAAACTAAAGATCACTTTAGGACTGTCTTAACAATGACAACTGCCATCTTAGGATCTGGGAAACTAAAGATCACTTTAGGACTGTCTTAACAATGACAACTGCCATCTTAGGATCTGGGAAACTAAAGATCACTTTAGGACTGTCTTCACAATGACAACTGCCATCTTAGGATCCAGGAAACTAAAGATCACTTTAGGACTGTCTTCACAATGACAACTGCCATCTTAGGATCCGGGAAACTAAAGATCACTTTAGGACTGTCTTAACAATGACAACTGCCATCTTAGGATCAGGGAAACTAAAGATCACTTTAGGACTGTCTTCACAATGACAACTGCCATCTTAGGATCCAGGAAACTAAAGATCACTTTAGGACTGTCTTAACAATGACAACTGCCATCTTAGGATCCAGGAAACTAAAGATCACTTTAGGACTGTCTTAACAATGACAACTGCCATCTTAGGATCTGGGAAACTAAAGATCACTTTAGGACTGTCTTAACAATGACAACTGCCATCTTAGGATCTGGGAAACTAAAGATCACTTTAGGACTGTCTTCACAATGACAACTGCCATCTTAGGATCCAGGAAACTAAAGATCACTTTAGGACTGTCTTAACAATGACAACTGCCATCTTAGGATCTGGGAAACTGAAGATCACTTTAGGACTGTCTTAACAATGACAACTGCCATCTTAGGATCTGGGAAACTAAGGATCACTTTAGGACTGTCTTAACAATGACAACTGCCATCTTAGGATCTGGGAAACTAAAGATCACTTTAGGACTGTCTTCACAATGACAACTGACATCTTAGGATCTGGGAAACTAAAGATCACTTTAGGACTGTCTTAACAATGACAACTGCCATCTTAGGATCTGGGAAACTAAAGATCACTTTAGGACTGTCTTAACAATGACAACTGCCATCTTAGGATCTGGGAAACTAAAGATCACTTTAGGACTGTCTTAACAATGACAACTGCCATCTTAGGATCTGGGAAACTAAAGATCACTTTAGGACTGTCTTAACAATGACAACTGCCATCTTAGGATCTGGGAAACTAAAGATCACTTTAGGACTGTCTTAACAATGACAACTGCCATCTTAGGATTTGGGAAACTAAAGATCACTTTAGGACTGTCTTAACAATGACAACTGCCATCTTAGGATCTGGGAAACTAAAGATCACTTTAGGACTGTCTTAACAATGACAACTGCCATCTTAGGATCTGGGAAACTAAAGATCACTTTAGGACTGTCTTCACAATGACAACTGCCATCTTAGGATCCAGGAAACTAAAGATCACTTTAGGACTGTCTTCACAATGACAACTGCCATCTTAGGATCTGGGAAACTAAAGATCACTTTAGGACTGTCTTAACAATGACAACTGCCATCTTAGGATCTGGGAAACTAAAGATCACTTTAGGACTGTCTTAACAATGACAACTGCCATCTTAGGATCCGGGAAACTAAAGATCACTTTAGGACTGTCTTAACAATGACAACTGCCATCTTAGGATCAGGGAAACTAAAGATCACTTTAGGACTGTCTTAACAATGACAACTGCCATCTTAGGATCCAGGAAACTAAAGATCACTTTAGGACTGTCTTAACAATGACAACTGCCATCTTAGGATCTGGGAAACTAAAGATCACTTTAGGACTGTCTTCACAATGACAACTGCCATCTTAGGATCCAGGAAACTAAAGATCACTTTAGGACTGTCTTAACAATGACAACTGCCATCTTAGGATCCAGGAAACTAAAGATCACTTTAGGACTGTCTTCACAATGACAACTGCCATCTTAGGATCCAGGAAACTAAAGATCACTTTAGGACTGTCTTAACAATGACAACTGCCATCTTAGGATCCAGGAAACTAAAGATCACTTTAGGACTGTCTTAACAATGACAACTGCCATCTTAGGATCAGGGAAACTAAAGATCACTTTAGGACTGTCTTAACAATGACAACTGCCATCTTAGGATCTGGGAAACTAAAGATCACTTTAGGACTGTCTTCACAATGACAACTGCCATCTTAGGATCCAGGAAACTAAAGATCACTTTAGGACTGTCTTAACAATGACAACTGCCATCTTAGGATCCAGGAAACTAAAGATCACTTTAGGACTGTCTTAACAATGACAACTGCCATCTTAGGATCTGGGAAACTAAAGATCACTTTAGGACTGTCTTAACAATGACAACTGCCATCTTAGGATCTGGGAAACTAAAGATCACTTTAGGACTGTCTTCACAATGACAACTGCCATCTTAGGATCCGGGAAACTAAAGATCACTTTAGGACTGTCTTAACAATGACAACTGCCATCTTAGGATCTGGGAAACTGAAGATCACTTTAGGACTGTCTTAACAATGACAACTGCCATCTTAGGATCTGGGAAACTAAGGATCACTTTAGGACTGTCTTAACAATGACAACTGCCATCTTAGGATCTGGGAAACTAAAGATCACTTTAGGACTGTCTTCACAATGACAACTGCCATCTTAGGATCTGGGAAACTAAAGATCACTTTAGGACTGTCTTAACAATGACAACTGCCATCTTAGGATCTGGGAAACTAAAGATCACTTTAGGACTGTCTTAACAATGACAACTGCCATCTTAGGATCTGGGAAACTAAAGATCACTTTAGGACTGTCTTAACAATGACAACTGCCATCTTAGGATCCAGGAAACTAAAGATCACTTTAGGACTGTCTTAACAATGACAACTGCCATCTTAGGATCCGGGAAACTAAAGATCACTTTAGGACTGTCTTAACAATGACAACTGCCATCTTAGGATCTGGGAAACTAAAGATCACTTTAGGACTGTCTTAACAATGACAACTGCCATCTTAGGATCTGGGAAACTAAAGATCACTTTAGGACTGTCTTAACAATGACAACTGCCATCTTAGGATCTGGGAAACTAAGGATCACTTTAGGACTGTCTTCACAATGACAACTGCCATCTTAGGATCCGGGAAACTAAAGATCCCTTTAGGACTGTCTTAACAATGACAACTGCCATCTTAGGATCTGGGAAACTAAAGATCACTTTAGGACTGTCTTAACAATGACAACTGCCATCTTAGGATCTGGGAAACTAAAGATCACTTTAGGACTGTCTTCACAATGACAACTGCCATCTTAGGATCCAGGAAACTAAAGATCACTTTAGGACTGTCTTCACAATGACAACTGCCATCTTAGGATCTGGGAAACTAAAGATCACTTTAGGACTGTCTTAACAATGACAACTGCCATCTTAGGATCAGGGAAACTAAAGATCACTTTAGGACTGTCTTCACAATGACAACTGCCATCTTAGGATCCAGGAAACTAAAGATCACTTTAGGACTGTCTTAACAATGACAACTGCCATCTTAGGATCTGGGAAACTAAAGATCACTTTAGGACTGTCTTCACAATGACAACTGCCATCTTAGGATCCAGGAAACTAAAGATCACTTTAGGACTGTCTTAACAATGACAACTGCCATCTTAGGATCTGGGAAACTAAAGATCACTTTAGGACTGTCTTAACAATGACAACTGCCATCTTAGGATCTGGGAAACTAAGGATCACTTTAGGACTGTCTTCACAATGACAACTGCCATCTTAGGATCCGGGAAACTGAAGATCACTTTAGGACTGTCTTAACAATGACAACTGCCATCTTAGGATCTGGGAAACTGAAGATCACTTTAGGACTGTCTTCACAATGACAACTGCCATCTTAGGATCTGGGAAACTAAAGATCACTTTAGGACTGTCTTAACAATGACAACTGCCATCTTAGGATCCGGGAAAAACTGAAGATCACTTTAGGACTGTCTTCACAATGACAACTGCCATCTTAGGATCTGGGAAACTAAAGATCACTTTAGGACTGTCTTCACAATGACAACTGCCATCTTAGGATCTGGGAAACTAAAGATCACTTTAGGACTGTCTTCACAATGACAACTGCCATCTTAGGATCTGGGAAACTAAAGATCACTTTAGGACTGTCTTAACAATGACAACTGCCATCTTAGGATCCAGGAAACTAAAGATCACTTTAGGACTGTCTTAACAATGACAACTGCCATCTTAGGATCTGGGAAACTAAAGATCACTTTAGGACTGTCTTCACAATGACAACTGCCATCTTAGGATCCAGGAAACTAAAGATCACTTTAGGACTGTCTTAACAATGACAACTGCCATCTTAGGATCTGGGAAACTAAAGATCACTTTAGGACTGTCTTAACAATGACAACTGCCATCTTAGGATCTGGGAAACTAAAGATCACTTTAGGACTGTCTTAACAATGACAACTGCCATCTTAGGATCTGGGAAACTAAAGATCACTTTAGGACTGTCTTCACAATGACAACTGCCATCTTAGGATCTGGGAAACTAAAGATCACTTTAGGACTGTCTTAACAATGACAACTGCCATCTTAGGATCCAGGAAACTAAAGATCACTTTAGGACTGTCTTAACAATGACAACTGCCATCTTAGGATCCAGGAAACTAAAGATCACTTTAGGACTGTCTTCACAATGACAACTGCCATCTTAGGATCTGGGAAACTAAAGATCACTTTAGGACTGTCTTCACAATGACAACTGCCATCTTAGGATCCAGGAAACTAAAGATCACTTTAGGACTGTCTTAACAATGACAACTGCCATCTTAGGATCAGGGAAACTAAAGATCACTTTAGGACTGTCTTAACAATGACAACTGCCATCTTAGGATCTGGGAAACTAAAGATCACTTTAGGACTGTCTTAACAATGACAACTGCCATCTTAGGATCTGGGAAACTAAAGATCACTTTAGGACTGTCTTCACAATGACAACTGCCATCTTAGGATCTGGGAAACTAAAGATCACTTTAGGACTGTCTTAACAATGACAACTGCCATCTTAGGATCCAGGAAACTAAAGATTACTTTAGGACTGTCTTAACAATGACAACTGCCATCTTAGGATCAGGGAAACTAAAGATCACTTTAGGACTGTCTTAACAATGACAACTGCCATCTTAGGATCCAGGAAACTAAAGATTACTTTAGGACTGTCTTAACAATGACAACTGCCATCTTAGGATCAGGGAAACTAAAGATCACTTTAGGACTGTCTTAACAATGACAACTGCCATCTTAGGATCCAGGAAACTAAAGATCACTTTAGGACTGTCTTAACAATGACAACTGCCATCTTAGGATCTGGGAAACTAAAGATCACTTTAGGACTGTCTTCACAATGACAACTGCCATCTTAGGATCTGGGAAACTAAAGATCACTTTAGGACTGTCTTAACAATGACAACTGCCATCTTAGGATCCGGGAAACTAAAGATCACTTTAGGACTGTCTTAACAATGACAACTGCCATCTTAGGATCTGGGAAACTGAAGATCACTTTAGGACTGTCTTAACAATGACAACTGCCATCTTAGGATCTGGGAAACTAAAGATCACTTTAGGACTGTCTTAACAATGACAACTGCCATCTTAGGATCCAGGAAACTAAAGATTACTTTAGGACTGTCTTAACAATGACAACTGCCATCTTAGGATCAGGGAAACTAAAGATCACTTTAGGACTGTCTTCACAATGACAACTGCCATCTTAGGATCCAGGAAACTAAAGATCACTTTAGGACTGTCTTAACAATGACAACTGCCATCTTAGGATCCAGGAAACTAAAGATCACTTTAGGACTGTCTTAACAATGACAACTGCCATCTTAGGATCCAGGAAACTAAAGATCACTTTAGGACTGTCTTAACAATGACAACTGCCATCTTAGGATCCAGGAAACTAAAGATCACTTTAGGACTGTCTTAACAATGACAACTGCCATCTTATGATCTGGGAAACTAAAGATCACTTTAGGACTGTCTTCACAATGACAACTGCCATCTTAGGATCTGGGAAACTAAAGATCACTTTAGGACTGTCTTAACAATGACAACTGCCATCTTAGGATCTGGGAAACTAAAGATCACTTTAGGACTGTCTTCACAATGACAACTGCCATCTTAGGATCTGGGAAACTAAAGATCACTTTAGGACTGTCTTAACAATGACAACTGCCATCTTAGGATCTGGGAAACTAAAGATAACTTAGGACTGTCTTCACAATGACAACTGCCATCTTAGGATCTGGGAAACTAAAGATCCCTTTAGGACTGTCTTAACAATGACAACTGCCATCTTAGGATCTGGGAAACTAAAGATCACTTTAGGACTGTCTTCACAATGACAACTGCCATCTTAGGATCTGGGAAACTAAAGATCACTTTAGGACTGTCTTCACAATGACAACTGCCCTCTTAGGATCTGGGAAACTAAAGATCACTTTAGGACTGTCTTAACAATGACAACTGCCATCTTAGGATCTGGGAAACTAAAGATCACTTTAGGACTGTCTTAATAATGACAACTGCCATCTTAGGATCTGGGAAACTAAAGATCCCTTTAGGACTGTCTTAACAATGACAACTGCCATCTTAGGATCTGGGAAACTAAAGATCACTTTAGGACTGTCTTAACAATGACAACTGCCATCTTAGGATCTGGGAAACTAAAGATCACTTTAGGACTGTCTTAACAATGACAACTGCCATCTTAGGATCTGGGAAACTAAAGATCACTTTAGGACTGTCTTAACAATGACAACTGCCATCTTAGGATCTGGGAAACTAAAGATCACTTTAGGACTGTCTTAACAATGACAACTGCCATCTTAGGATCTGGGAAACTAAAGATCACTTTAGGACTGTCTTAACAATGACAACTGCCATCTTAGGATCTGGGAAACTACAGATCACTTTAGGACTGTCTTCACAATGACAACTGCCATCTTAGGATCTGGGAAACTAAAGATCAATTTAGGACTGTCTTAACAATGACAACTGCCATCTTAGGATCTGGGAAACTACAGATCACTTTAGGACTGTCTTCACAATGACAACTGCCATCTTAGGATCTGGGAAACTAAAGATCCCTTTAGGACTGTCTTAACAATGACAACTGCCATCTTAGGATCTGAGAAACTAAAGATCACTTTAGGACTGTCTTAACAATGACAACTGCCATCTTAGGATCTGGGAAACTAAAGATCACTTTAGGACTGTCTTAATAATGACAACTGCCATCTTAGGATCTGGGAAACTAAAGATCACTTTAGGACTGTCTTAACAATGACAACTGCCATCTTAGGATCTGGGAAACTAAAGATCACTTTAGGACTGTCTTCACAATGACAACTGCCATCTTAGGATCCAGGAAACTAAAGATCACTTTAGGACTGTCTTAACAATGACAACTGCCATCTTAGGATCTGGGAAACTAAAGATCACTTTAGGACTGTCTTCACAATGACAACTGCCATCTTAGGATCCAGGAAACTAAAGATCACTTTAGGACTGTCTTCACAATGACAACTGCCATCTTAGGATCCAGGAAACTAAAGATCACTTTAGGACTGTCTTAACAATGACAACTGCCATCTTAGGATCTGGGAAACTAAAGATCACTTTAGGACTGTCTTCACAATGACAACTGCCATCTTAGGATCCAGGAAACTAAAGATCACTTTAGGACTGTCTTAACAATGACAACTGCCATCTTAGGATCCAGGAAACTAAAGATCACTTTAGGACTGTCTTCACAATGACAACTGCCATCTTAGGATCTGGGAAACTAAAGATCACTTTAGGACTGTCTTTACAATGACAACTGCCATCTTATGATCTGGGAAACTAAAGATCACTTTAGGACTGTCTTAACAATGACAACTGCCATCTTAGGATCTGGGAAACTAAAGATCACTTTAGGACTGTCTTCACAATGACAACTGCCATCTTAGGATCCAGGAAACTAAAGAGGAACTGAGGATCTGCTTTTTTTTGGTTGTATAATTGTGTACTTGTTGATGTGTGAGTATAAGTACACATGTCTGTTTATGCATGTGAATCTTAGTGTGTGGGGCATGTGAATGTCTTTTGTGCATGTGAATGTCTTTTGTGCATGTGAATCTGTGTTTTGTGCAAGTGAATGTGTGTTTATGCATGTGAATGTCTTTTGAATGCATGTGCATGTGAATCTGTGTGTGTGTGTGTGTGTGTGTGTGTGTGTGTGTGTGTGTAAAATGCCATCCCCATGTATCCATATGTCAATATCATTATTTAAATTATCCGTAATTACTGCTTCATGCTGAGACTATTTCTCAAAATATAAAATTCAACTTACCCGTAAACGTAAATCACTTAAAGTCCAAACTCGACTAGCAAAATCATTTGATGCTCCTAGTACTAAATTTTCCTGGAAGGATATAGAAAAAGTAAATAGCAATAAGTAAATGATACAGGTTTATGTCTGCATATCAAATTTTCTGTATATGCAACATTGCCAGGTGGTCAAAAGACATTATAACTCAGGAAAGATGACAAGGATTTCCAACATCAAGAAGAACTTGTAGAATACTGACACATCAATGTTTTTCCTTCAATATGGAATGTAACTAAAGTTGCTTTGACAATAATCATCCTTTTTTAACTGCAAGTCTATAATATAAATGTCATGAGTAGAATGAATTAAGTAATTAAGAAATAGAACAAGGAATGACTACAACTATAGCAATGTGCTTTGATAGTGCTGATGCAACTTATGATCCATATAACAGATTTAAAAAAACTGCATCCAAATAAAAATGTTGAGAGAAAAATAAAATTCAAAAAGCTGAAAACCATGAACTTACCTCCAAATTAAACTCCACAGACATGATCGCTGCGTTACTGCCTGTTAGCATTCCTTTACTCTCAGCTTTACCTGAGAGGTGAGAGAAGAAAAAAGAATTGTCTTCATGATCTACGAATGACCCTGTGTCTCATTTATGAATGTGTATATATATATATATATATATATATATATATATATATATATATATATATATATATATATATATATATATATACATATATATATACATATATATATATAAAAATATATATATATACACATATAATATATATATATATACATGTATATATTAATATATATATATATATATATATATATATATATATATATATATATATATTTATATATATATATATATATATATATATATATATATATATATATATATATAATTATATATGTATATATATATATATATATATATATATATATATATATATATATATATATATATATATATATATATATGTATGTATATATATACATATATATATATATAATATATATATAATATATATATATATATATATATATATATATATATATATATATATATATATATATATTATAATATTAGCCAATATCCTCTGTGATACTCACCATTGTGTAATTCCCATAGCTTCAGTTTCCTATCTGCTCCCCCAGTAGCGAACACACGACCCGACGGACTCCAGCGAACTGCATTAACCTCCCCATCATGGGCATCCTGTACAGAGCAACGCATACAACATCAAATAACAATAGGTCAACCATTGTTACTAACTGAGGGAACAAAACACAATAAGTATTACTAATTTTGATTAAGATTGGCTAAAAATATTTACTTTTATTCATTTGTACAAATATTTAGTGTGAGTGAAAAGAAAAGAAATATGGAGCTGTGACATACTTAGAATAGGGCAGTCTAATTGGTTAGAACAGGCCTTTAGTCAGGATTTAAAATGCCTGTCTGAAACAGCAATAACTAAATTTCTGCCCATACAGATTTAGCAACTTAGCTATTTCAAATCCCAACTGCTGTTAGTAGTGTATTGTGTCAAAAAGGGCAATTTATACTTCATACATGTCTAAGAAGATGGCTTGTCAGGAAACTATTTGCTTAACACCCAAAAAGATTCCTAACTGAAAATTCTTCATAATTTGTTTTGCCTGTCTGTAAGAGGAATTAAAGGGGACAGCCTGTCAAAAAGACAGGCCGACAGTTCCTGGCTAATTTCCTTGCTCAGTACCTGAATAGAGGCAGCCATGACAGTTTTTGGGATGGTCAAATAGATACCAGGAGCTTTAATATCCACAAGGGGATCTGAAAGTCAAATAGATAGCAGGAGCTTATCCAAAAGGAGATCTGAATGGAAGCAGCTGAGACAGTTTTTGGAATGGTCAAATAGATTATTCGGGATACTAGGACATTATCCTAAAAGGAGTAAAAACATATTCATAAACATCCATAAAATGCATGGTACCTTAAGGTAAAGCCTGATCAATTATATTGATACGATAAAATGATGTGGTACTTACAAATACTTGTTGTGCTTTGGATGGAATACATACTGCCACAGCTACTGGGGGATAGAAGCCACCACTGCAAAAGTAAGACATATACATGGAATGTACACCTTTGTAAGTTTACCTTTTGAGGGCATGTCAATACGAATGGTTTCCAATTCAAGTATAACATGATACTCCATGCTCAGAATGAACTGAACACAGGCCCTTTAAGTTGAACATTTTTTCCTAGTCAGGTGGGGTTCAACTTCTACAGTTTTTTTTATAAATATGTTGAATAAAACTAAAAAGTCATTAAACAGCTGGAAATTGACTAGTTCTCGATACTAATAAAAGGCCTGTCTGAACTTGCTGCCATATGCTACAAGAAAACACCTTCTAAGAAAGTCTGCTCTTTGGCACTTACCTCCCAGACTCTAGGGCTTTAACAGTGATCTGCTCTTTGGCACTTACCCCCCAGACTCTAGGGCTTTAACAGTGATCTGCTCTTTGGCACTTACCCCCCAGACTCTAGGGCTTTAACAGTGATCTGCTCTTTGGCACTTACCCCCCAGACTCTAGGGCTTTAACAGTGATCTGCTCTTTGGCACTTACCCCCCAGACTCTAAGGCTTTAACAGTGATCTGCTCTTTGGCACTTACCCACCAGACTCTAGGGCTTTAACAGTGATCTGCTCTTTGGCACTTACCCCCCAGACTCTAAGGCTTTAACAGTGATCTGCTCTTTGGCACTTACCCACCAGACTCTAGGGCTTTAACAGTGATCTGCTCTTTGGCACTTACCCCCCAGACTCAAAGGCTTTAACAGTGATCTGCTCTTTGGCACTTACCCCCCAGACTCTAGGGCTTTAACAGTGATCTGCTCTTTGGCACTTACCCCCCAGACTCTAGGGCTTTAACAGTGATCTGCTCTTTGGCACTTACCCCCCAGACTCTAAGGCTTTAACAGTGATCTGCGTTTTGGCACTTACCCCCCAGACTCTAGGGCTTTAACAGTGATCTGCTCTTTGGCACTTACCCCCCAGACTCTAAGGCTTTAACAGTGATCTGCTCTTTGGCACTTACCCCCCACACTCTAAGGCTTTAACAGTTATCTGCTCTTTGGCCGCGTCCTCGAGTTCCTTCTTCAGTTTCTGTTGTCGCTTCTTATACATCTGATCGTTCTCCTCGTTGAGTCTGTCGGCCACGTGAGCTTTCTGCGCCATCCAGCGGCAGATGAGTTCGTTGTTATCCTCCTGCACTTTGCGGTACTTCTCCTCTAGAGCTGTGAAGGCCAGCTGTAACGCCTGCTGTTCGTCCTTCAGCATCTGAAACCACACAACAACAAACAATCACACCATGGTCATAGCCAGCAGGGCGTCTGGGTGTCTTTTTGGACACCCAAACCCTAAAAAAGCACCCCTCAGGACACCCAAAATATTTTGTGAGGAATTTTCTAAAATGTCAATCTCAAGCATATAATTGAATTTTTTCATCTCAATATTATATCAATGACATTATATAAGGATATCATACCTTATTTTGATAACTTCATACATGTTTATGGTTGAAATCTGAGTATATTGTGGTCCCCCTTAAAAATTTGGACACCCCAAAATTTTACAATTGCCAATTTTGGGCACCCAGTTTCTAAATCCTGGCTAAGACCCTGCATCACACTACAAATGACGCCCTTATGTAAATCACTTCAGGATAAAACATGTTTCCAATGACCAACAAATATCCTTCTCTAAAGACCAGGAAGCAATCTATTCTAATATGACTACATTTTAGCAAAGCTTTAAATGACTGCGCATCTCACTAATAATTTTGCATTCCCCTTAAAATGCAGTCACAAATTAACTACTCTGTTATCCATGACGTCATTCTTCTATATTCTATCCCGATAGGTTGCCTGTGCTTGTACTTAGTGGAATCATATTGGAAACCCCTTGTTATGAGCTTCATATTTTGCGCAATAGCAACACAGTATGAGTAGCAATTGACCAAAAACTAATGACTTAAAAATTACTATGAATTCTTAAAATAGCCATTTCAGTCACAATTTCACATTTCAGCCTTTGTTGCGCAGGCTGTTTGCACACAATGCAAATTTCTTTCTAATGAACTTCACGAAACAGACACAACCTAGGACAATATTTTCAAGGCATCAGTGTTTCTGCTAATATGCTACTAGTCATATGAGCCGCTTTGCTGCGGCCGCGGCGCGAGCTATCAACTCACCTGGTTCGTGGCCTCCAGTTCCATAATGGTTTGTTCCAGGTTTTTGTTGGCTCCTTGTAGGGCACTTAGGTTCATCTCATTCTCCTTCAACCTAAAAAAGAAAATACCTAAAAATATTCTCTACTGCTGATTAAGAACAGTCAACTTTTCCCAGGGCTGTGACATAAGAATATGGCTTCTAAAATGAGGAACATATTCACTCTCAACCTTTAAGAGATGCATGCATGCTATATCCATTCAGAAGTGTTGTCTTAATGTGCATGTGCATGTGCATGTGCATGTGTGTGGTATGTGTGTGTGCGTGCAGGTTTGTGGGTCAGCAACCTTAAATGATTGAACAAATATTCTTTGTAGCACTGACTGTATTTTTTTTGTAAATTTTATACTTTTTTACTTGGCTCCAACTTGTTATCTTGTTTAAGCTCAGCAGCGCTCTGTCGCTTGTTTGAAAACCTTGACCTGAATTTATTCCACGTGCATGTAATTTGGGCTGTTTAAGTGTAAGCACTAGCACCTTGATGATGCAGAAAATCTACTTGCCTCATCATCTGACTTTTGGGTGCTATGCAGAACAATGAACAAGTACTACCTTCGCATTTTCCAGGCCTGTAAACTTTTATTCAGGTCTAAGATTTGCTGAGGATTTTGTAAGATACTGTTAACTATTATTCAGGTCTAAGACTTGCTGAGCACTTTGTAAGATACTGTAAACTGTTGCTCAGGTCTAAGATTTGCTGAGCACTTTGTAAGATACTGTAAACTATTGCTCAGGTCTAAGATTTGCTGAGCACTTTGTAAGATACTGTTAACTGTTGCTCAGGTCTAAGATTTGCTGAGCACTTTGTAAGAGACTGTAAACTGTTGTTCAGATCTATGACTTGCTGAGAATTTTGTAAGATACTGTAAACTGTTGCTCAGATCTATGACTTGCAGAGGATTTTGTAAGATACTGTTAACTGTTGTTCAGATCTAAGACTTGCTGAGAATTTTGTAAGATACTGTAAACTGTTGTTCAGATCTATGACTTGCTGAGGATTTTGTAAGATACTGTAAACTGTTGCTCAGGTCTAAGATTTGCTGAGGACTTTGTAAGATACTGTACACTGTTGTTCAGATCTATGACTTGCTGAGAATTTTGTAAGATACTGTAAACTGTTGCTCAGATCTATGACTTGCTGAGGATTTTGTAAGATACTGTAAACTGTTGCTCAGGTCTAAGATTTGCTGAGGACTTTGTAAGATACTGTACACTGTTGTTCAGATCTATGACTTGCTGAGAATTTTGTAAGATACTGTAAACTGTTGTTCAGGTCTAAGACTTGCTGAGGATTTTGTAAGATACTGTTAACTGTTGTTCAGATCTATGACTTGCTGAGGATTTTGTAAGATACTGTAAACTGTTGTTCAGATCTAAGACTTGCTGAGGATTTTATAAGATACTGTAAACTGTTGTTCAGGTCTATGACTTGCTGAGGCTTTTGTAAGATACTGTTAACTGTTGTTCAGGTCTAAGACTTGCTGAGAATTTTGTAAGATACTGTGAACTATTATTCAGGTCTAAGACTTGCTGAGGATTTTGTAAGATACTGTGAACTGTTGCTCAGATCTATGACTTGCTGAGGATTTTGTAAGATACTGTGAACTGTTGTTCAGATCTATGACTTGCTGAGGCTTTTGTAAGATACTGTTAACTGTTGTTCAGGTCTATGACTTGCTGAGAATTTTGTAAGATACTGTGAACTGTTGTTCAGATCTATGACTTGCTGAGGATTTTGGGAGATACAATTATCACTCACATTACGTCCTTGGCCTGCAGGGCTTTTTCTTTGTCCTGTAAACTGTTGTTCAGGTCTATGATTTGCTGAGAATTCTGAAAGAATATAAGGCAATATTACTTCTGACAAGAACGGATTAGCCTAAAGGCCATAGTCTTAGCCAGCAGCGGTTCTGGGGAGACACCTAAACTCAAAAACCAAAATAAATAACCCAAGTCAGGACACCCAAATATTTTGGGAAGAATTTTTGTAAAATGTGAATATCAAAAACATTTATAACTGAAATATTTCACCCAAACATAGTATGCCTTATTTCAATAAGTAATACATGTTTGTGTATTCTATACATTTTGTGTGGTCTCCCTTGAAAAATATGACCACCCACAATTTGGGGCACCCAGTTTCAAAATCCTGGCTAAGATCCTGTTTTAGGCTGTATGCAAATGCAGTTACCTAACATTAATATACTAGAAAACTAGAAAACCAACTAGCAGATAAGGGGTATTTATCATTATACGTTTCCACGGTAAATCATGCCTACATCAATGATGGACTACACAAAATAGCATTGCCTATCCCTGATACACCATAAGGCTTAAAAAGTTGTTTGTTTCCTGTAACCCTACCCTAACAAGTTTTTATTCAAAAAAATCCCTACCCTGATATTTTTTCCGCCCTCCAAACTCCCAATCAGTGTAAAACGTGCATAAAAGACACATTTTTGACCAAAAAAATAATGAAAACAATTTTTTTTTACCGACCTACCTACCCATTTTTTTTTCGGACCGTTACAGGAAACAAACAATTTCTTTTTTAGGCCTAACATCAATGCAGTCATTTAGCTCATTATAAGCATTTGAGGAAAATATGGAAGTGGAACTGTGGTGGCAAATTGAAAACATACTGCTGTTCCAAGAAACATGTTAGCCTTTTTGTTTTTAGCAGTAGATCAATGCTAAATGTTTAAATTCACAGAGTTTAAAAGTTAGAAAGCATATTATTTGAAAAGAATAACATTTTTTTAGT
This sequence comes from Maea johnstoni, assembly GCA_963942565.1. Classification (NCBI taxonomy): domain Eukaryota; kingdom Metazoa; phylum Annelida; class Polychaeta; order Spionida; family Magelonidae; genus Maea; species Maea johnstoni. The sequence continues at coordinate 37,051,692 of OZ012698.1, forward strand.
TTTCAGCTAAGCACAGCCTCTTGAATTGATGGTTGCATCCAAGTGCTAGTGGTTAACACCAATGGCAATGATTGTCTTCTACTATTCTGTATTCCCTTTCTGACCCACAGCCTGCCTCTTAGGGCTGGCATTGACATCCATTTTTTTTCGATTTGAATATTGACATTTTATTTTTCGATTCTGATTATTTTGATTCCATTTTGAAGAACTGCACTAATAGAATATTCTCCCATGTTCCACACTATTTTTGTGCCTAGGATCTCAAGATTCTCACAGTGCAAAGACAATGAAGGTTTTCTCAACACTTTTGATTGAATACTTGAGTTTCTCTTCAAAATTCTTATAAGTGTTGGCTAAAAATGGCGTAAAAGGCGAAAAAATGTGTTTCGATTAATTGACATAACAATTGACATAATGTTTTTTTCGATTAATTGGAAAAATTATTTCGATCGATTGATACTTGTCATATCACCGCCTACCTCTCCTTTCTTTCTGTGTAGTTCTGTCAACTCCTCCTGGAGGTGAAACAGCTTCTGCTCCAACGCCTGGGTCTTCTCACTCTTGATCCCACCACCACTGAAATATACACAACAACATCGTGATAATATAGAATATAGCTGATAATAATACAAATAATGAAATATATTTTACTTCTAGGTAATATCAATCTAACGAGAGATGCCAATTGCTTCAGGTGTGTGATTATATTCTCATGTCTCTTGGTGACAGGTGAATGTAGTCCTTAATGTCAACTCCTGAAAAGGCACTTGTCCCAACTCCCAAGGACATCTGTATCACTGTCCTTGATAAACGCTAAGGTGCTAAACGGACTTGCACCTAAGTACATCAAGGAGCTGCTCGTGCCTTATAAACCCAGACGCCATCTACGATCAGAAGCAAAGGGCCTTCTGGATGAGCCTCGGACTAGACTCAAATTTGGAGATCGCGCTTTCTCCATTAGTGCACCGAGATTATGGAATGCGCTTCCACAACACCTGAAGGATTTTACATCGTGTCAGGCCTTCAAGAAGTGTCTCAAAACACACCTTTTCAGGCTCGCCCATTGAGGCGTTGTTGACTATGACTCAAACTATGACAATGTGCAGCGCTTTTGAACATTTTATGAATCAATGGAAATGGCGCTATATAAATTCCAATTATTATTAATTATTAATAACCAAGTACTTAGTGGAGGGAGGTTGTGTGACTATAGGAAGCAAAGATACTGATTGGCTTACCCTGATTCGACCTTGACCTGCAGGTCAAAGTTCTCCTGGCGTAACCTTTCGGCCTCGACTGTCAAGGTCAGAGACTTAGCTTTAAGTCCATCTGCATTCTCCAAGAGCTTGTTGTCTGCAAAAAAACAAAACATTCTGAATCTGAACAGCGAAGATTTTGATATTTATAATCAGGAATTCAAGTACTTCACACTCTCTTCTTGGTGTTTCAAGCTGTCTTTAAAAACCACTTGACCCTAGTCAATAGAAGAAGTACTGGCAAAAAGTGGCAGAATCTGAAGCACTATTAGCACTTAAAGGAGGACTGCAGGGCTCTATTTTACCATACAGCACTATAAGCACTTAAAGGAGCACTGCAGGGCTCTATTTTACCATACAGCACTATAAGCACTTAAAGGAGCACTGCAGGGCTCTATTTTACCATACAGCACTATAAGCACTTAAAGGAGCACTGCAGGGCTCTATTTTACCATACAGCACTATAAGCACTTAAAGGAGCACTGCAGGGCTCTATTTAACCATACAGCACTACAAGCACTTAAAGGAGCACTGCAGGGCTCTATTTTACCATACAGCACTATTATAAGCACTTAAAGGAGCACTGCAGGGCTCTATTTTACCATACAGCACTATTATAAGCACTTAAAGGAGCACTGCAGGGCTCTATTTTACCATACAGCACTATATGCACTTAAAGGAGCACTGCAGGGCTCTATTTTACCATACAGCACTATTATAAGCACTTAAAGGAGCACTGCAGGGCTCTATTTTACCATACAGCACTATATGCACTTAAAGGAGCACTGCAGGGCTCTATTTTACCATACAGCACTATAAGCACTTAAAGGGACACTGCAGGGCCCTATTTTACCATACAGCACTATTATAAGCACTTAAAGGAGCACTGCAGGGCTCTATTTTACCATACAGCACTATATGCACTTAAAGGAGCACTGCAGGGCTCTATTTTACCATACAGCACTATAAGCACTTAAAGGAGGACTGCAGGGCTATATTTTACCATACAGCACTATATGCACTTAAAGGGGCACTGCAGGGCTCTATTTTACCATACAGCACTATAAACACTTAAAGGGGCACTGCATGGCTCTATTTTGCCATACAGCACTATTATAAGCACTTAAAGGAGCACTGCAGGGCTCTATTTTACCATACAGCACTATAAGCACTTAAAGGAGCACTGCAGGGCTCTATATAACCCTATTCCTATTTGGCAGCAAATAATATTAATGTCAAGCACCAGTGGCCAGGGAGTTGGCCAGGTCCGGTCCATCCTGTCTTTTGGACAGACAGTTTCCTGAAGAAATTTCTATGAAGGATTTTCAATTTTGATTTTTTGGGGGGTTAATAACAAATCATTTTTCTAACAAACCATCTCATATAAAATATATGGGACATGGCTGAAATGTTAATTACCTTGCTTGTAACAATGATATTATTTTTCTAAGTTCTCTGTCGCAATTATTGTGATATGGCCCATTGTTATAATCTTTAATAGATGGATAAAAACAAGTGGATATTGAACCAACCAGCCAACCTGAACAGGCTGGCTGTGGCGAATAGCCAATCTAAAATACGAGAGCCCCCATTGCTCTTTGTCATCTAGTGGCGTCACACTTAGGCCAGATTGGAGACCATTGGCATAGCCAGGTCTTCACTGTAGCGTATATATATATATATAGTAATTGGTCTCTCGCTACATACTGCAGAACACACAATATACACGTCTGTTTATATAAAGCGTGCATAGCATGTGGTTCTGCTTCGCTATGTATAAAAACGCTGTACTCTTTTTTCTGTACTTTCGCTAACATAAAGATACGCTATGATGCGAAAACTCCCCAATTCGCTATATTTGGGACACGGGTCATATGTGTGTTCTACAGTAGCCATTCCTTTATTAATCTAACTTATAATTTGCAAAGATACATGTAATTAGGGCTGGGCTCGATAGGCACGACATCGAGTGATCGGCAAAGTCGTAAGATCGATGTTCAACAAGAGAGGACATCGATTGCCGAACTCGATATGGCCCCCCCTACCTCCATTGTTTTCCCTACCCCTAAAATACAAAAGAGCCTACCCTATTCTTTAAAAAGACCGCGGCGCTGAGCCGGCCGCCATTGAAACTGCACTACGATAGATACTATCGCGCGCGGTAGTACTTGGAAAAGTGTGGAGAGGGCCACGCAATGTATTTTACATGGTGCTGGTCCGGCCCCCACCACACTTTTCCAAGCACTACCGCGCGCGACAGAATCGAATCGAGAAAATAGACATTTAGAAAAATTAGGCAATTAATCAGATCGCAAAAAAATGGCTGATGAGCACAGCCCTACATGTAATAGATTGTTTTTAGGCAAGGTCCAACATAAAGTCATCAGCCCTTGTTGCAGACAGCGATTCAGGGAGACAGCCTTTCTCAAATTGGCGATTTTGACTGATATTCCCTGTAGGCATTAGCACTTCTGTCACTTATAAAATGCTGTCACCAAATTTTGCGTCCTGCCGACTGATTTGGCGACAGGGTGTGGGAAAGCCGGAGGTCCAGAGCGCAGTCACATATAATGATGAATACAGGGGATAACGCCCGATATGCGAAAACGCCTGCATCGAATACGCCTGCTCTTTTTTACTTTTCACAACAGTGTATTTCTTCTTTTCTTCCTCCTTTCTCTTTTCCTTTCTCGTTCTCTTTCTCTTAGTTATTTAAGTTCATAGTCGAGTTAGTCGTAGTGTAGTTAGTGGTGTCCATTTTTTCTTTGCAGGTTTATACTCTCATGAGAACACACCCGAGAGTTGGATCTGGCCGCCGTGGATTCATTTCACTTGTGTGTCGGCAAACGCTATGTCACTTTTAAAGATTGGAATAAAGTTCGAAAATGAGTTATTTCACCATTATAGATAAATATATGGCTTCGCCCATCAAGAGGACACACGAGGAACATCACACACGTAGATACTAGATATATATTTAAATTGCTGCTGACACTGACAGTTGACAGACTGTCAATAACAACAACTGTCAGTAATATCCATGAATTATGTACCCATGAATTATATGGAGACAGTAATAATTAGAACTGAAATCAAATTGACAACAACAACTGTCAATATCCATGTGCTCACAGCAGCACTTGAAAAGATCGGGCTTAATATATTCAATGCGGGCGCTTTCGCATATCGGGCGTTATCTCCTGACACCTTAATGATATATATACAATAGTTGAGAATTGTTATAGAAGTAAAACTGAACAAGCCATGTTGTATTAGGCCGAATGACAGCACCAAGAATCCTACAATTCAAACAACTACAAGAAATGTACAATGAGGGTATGTGCTAGCATGTGACGTTCAATTCTGGTGAGTTGTAGAAATGTATAAGGCTAGGGTAGTACGTCATAAATTACAAGAAGAAGATGACCGAAAACGTCAGGTAAAATCAAGCTGTCAATTACTCAATATTCAACTCGAAGAACTCAAGAAGAACGTCTCATTATTTATTGGATATGAATATCTTCGCCATGACAGTTTCACATCTACGGAAACGGTTTATCCTAGCGTGGAGGTTCGACTTACGTGCTTGAATAAGAAAGCCAAACCCTTCAGTCTGTTGACGGTTCCTGACCCTTAATTTCCGTAATATTTCCCTTCTCCAAACTTCTTTTCCTCCGCTGGTCGCCATCTTGGATTCTTATCCTAGGGAGTAATCATTATTTGCAATGACGTCATCCGCTCATAGTACGATGAGATAGGCAACTCGCAGGTTCGTAGCGCACCATCAGCACTGATCAGCTACTGTCGAGGACCTATGTGATAGTGCATCCTATTTCGGTAGAAAATATATTTCATTAATATCCGCTGGAAACGTGTATATTTGTCCTTGATGTTATACAATAATTTACTAATATTAGAAATTTGATATTTTATATCAATATATCCGGAATATTTTCAATGTTGAATAATGATTTATTCATGTAAGAAAAAATATTTCTTTACATGAATAGTTTTTTTTAATATTGGAATATTACTTATATTATTGATGAATCATTTTCTACAATATGAAATTATTCTGAATTTGTCTATAATAAAGAAGGATCTATTAGTATCAGGAAATATAAGAAAATCATTTTCAAATTAAATGAAAACAGAAATATTTCCAATATTAGATAATCATATATACATGTATATATATATATATATA
>OZ012699.1:0-10000 GCA_963942565.1 Maea johnstoni
TTACGTATTGCTTGAGGATCACGAAACTAGGAGGAACGAATGGGTTTCCACATCGTTTTCACAGCTTAGGTTATATTGCGACGAGATACAAACTCAGAACCGGAATAAATTCCTTTCTCTTAACAAAAAGTTGCAAGGGATCTTTCAGTGGCAGAAGGACCATCCATATAGACATCCCTCCACCATACCCGTCAAGTCTCCTGTTTTTAACAGGAGTCTTCTGTTTTTTGGACTTAATTTTACCTGCCTCCTGTTTTTCTCCCTTTTTTTTCTTGTCTCCTGTTTTTCTCCTGTTTTTCTAGAAAACCAGTCTAAAGCGACTATAATCTCTTGTTTTTCCTCAAGTTCAGCCCAGATCTGCTTAGACTCCTACTATACAGCTTAGCATGCAACTCAGCTCTTCTAGCCTGCCTAAACAATACTCAGTTGACCTAATTGAACCCAGCTTGCCCAAAAGTTGCAATTAGCCTAGACGCGAGGTTCCAGAACCCGCCGTTAGGCGGATTCAAACACGTCGAATGCCTTTGTGGAACGCCTGGGATTGTTTCATTACTGAAAACTTGGTTCTTCCAGTTATGTATGATAGCGTCCACTCTGTTTTGGTCAAACAGCATGGATACATTCAATGGACTAATTGTACTAAGAATACACTTTTAGGAAATTAAATAACCTTTTTTAAATCAGTGAAATAAGCGATTTTACAGTTTTGATGACGTCACAAGTAATTATAATATTATAATACGCGACGGTGGCGACGCGTAGCGGCGGGGCGTTCATTTACACTAGTCAACCCGCCCCCCCCCCCCCCCCTACTACACCCATTCTACTGCCGACACATGGCATCCAACCCTAGTTCCGAAAAACTCTGGATAACCATTCCTATTTTTAGCAGTAGATATGTTTTAATTGATATTAAGCTGAATGTTAAGAAGTAGAAAGAGGTGCATGCTGGTCTAGCATCATAACATTAAGAAAAAAATGGCTGATAAGGAAAATTCACCTCCACGTAAAAGAGCAAAATTCATGTGCAAATTTAGTGTTTAAAGTGAAAAAAGGAATAGGTTTCATGAAATTCATGGACTGACAGGAATAATAAATATGGTCATGTTAAAATTGATTTGTTGTTATCATGTCCATCTGTTTACTTCAGAGAGTTGAGAGTATTGGCACTACATTAGGTAGGAGCCACCTGGTGGGACGTTGGTAAACTATATATACAGGTGCGGCACCTGGTGGGAAGTTGGTAAACTAACGTATATGGTAGAAAAATCTCCTGTTTTTTTTTGTCTGGGGTTGACAGGTATGCTCCACAACGCCGAACATGGAACAGTTAGTGAGTTAGACATGGAGGATATATGAGGGGCGATGGTCAAGAGTTATACTGGTGGTAAAATTGTGTTTGGTAGTAATGAACTAACACGTGGGGTGTAAAGAGTTGAGGGGTTTATTTTGTGTGGGGTTTAAATATATGTGTACGACGGGAAGACAGGGACAGACCAGATTCTTGGATGGGATATATGTACAGGACAGGAAGACTGTTGAGGGTACGGACCTGATGTAGGATGCATGGCATAGGTATGGGGGGACAAGGACCCGGGGGGGGGGGGGGGGGGGGGGGCGCACCCGCGTTACGTATTTCGCGGAAGAAGGGATCTTTTTGAAGACATCCGCATGTCCGCGATTTTGTAAAAGAAGGGTACTTTTTTGTACCAAGGTACGAAGTATGGGGGGGGGGGGGGGGGGGGGTGAAAATTCCCTTACAATCCACAAAATATACGCGGCTCTGACGCCAAGTGACTCCCGAAGTGACTGGGCTTCCGAGCTTGCTGCCGCCATTTGCTGCCGCTAAACTGGCAGAGGATCATAAAATCTCAAGTTAAAATACGTGTTCCTGTTCATCCAATTTCAGTATTTTGATAAAAGAAGGGGTGTTTATTTACTAGAAAAAGTCAGCGTTTTTATCAAAAGGATATCATTTGGGAGCTGATTCCATAGTTTTGTATTTATATACATATACATATACATATATATATATATATATATATATATATATATATATATGTATATATATATATATATATATATATATATATATATATATATATATATATATATATATATATATATATATATATATATATATATATATATATATATATCACCTACAATTCCAATGTGTTCTTCATCTGAGATATCACTGATATCAGACCAATTTCAGGGTAGAAGCACACTATTTTAATGTAATGTTTTCTGATTTTGTGACCCCCAAAGTTTGGCTTGTAACAGAATGTTGCAAAAAAACATCTTCTTGAGACTATTTCAATTCATTTTGCCTTAAAAAAGACAAGTTTCTAATGTCTCTGATATTCCCTGAAATTATAATAGCATACATACATTGTACATGATCTCGTTTCTTATTCAAGATGTTTGATCAGAAGCGATCAGGTTTTTTTTGCGGTCTTGGATATGTTTAAATGAGAATCGTCTATAATTTTGTCTCGATGTATGTGTGGAGAAAATTACAAGAAAATTAAGCTTTAAGTTGTCGATAAACCCTTAGATTAGCAATAACAAGAGTTTTGCCTGACCCCCTTGCGGTATCTGTCACCATTGTAAACAAATGCTGCGAGTGTGTGTAGTTGGTAGTAACTTGTTGAGCTGAACGTTCGCGTGCATCCTGCGTGTGGGCGCGCATCATGAATCAGGACAGGAAGTGTCCTGCCAATCTTGCCGGTCTTTTCAGATTGACCTAAACCTCAGACCGTGCTTGACAGACTCGTTGCAGCTGTTGCTGCTTCTAGCTTTGCCTGCTGGTTCTGTATATGCTATGGACAGTTGTTTTTTGCCTAATCATTTGTGTACTGTCATGGCAGCCATACATGTGTTAGTGGCTCTAGGGTGTGGTTTCTCTTTGTGTGTGTAGTTAGTTCTGCGGTAGTAGTATTTGTTTAGTAGAACTAGACATTTAGCAGTACTTGTCAATGTTCCACTTACAGATATTCTGTAGTTTTTCTTGAAATTTCTAGTCTGTTGACTTAGTTTTTTCTCAATCTATCTGCTGAATTTAGAAAATATTCCAAGTAGTTGGCTTTTGAATTGTTTCTTGCTCTCTACTGTTGTTTTGTGGCTATTATAGATAGTCCAGAGAGTAGTTAACCTGTTAGTTGTTAGCTATTTTTGGAAATAAAGCATTGTTTTGTGATTTGGAATTGTACATGTACTTATTCACTTTATGACTTACAATATGGTGGGATCCGGTTTGATATTGGGTAACATCAATATATTGTTGCATTTATATTGCTTTGATGTCCGGTGAAACTGGGTATTAAATTGGTCATTTTTTTCATATATTGCATGATTCCCTTGTACCAGTACATTGTTGCACTTGCATGTGACTTACTGTATTCGCCCGATTAAGTGCACCGTGCGGGTGCAAGTTGGGAAATTTTTCTGTAGCAGGGGTTTCGTCAAACATTCGTATAATCACACCCCCCACCCCCCCTCCCCCAATGAGTGCCGATCGCAGTGTTATGTACCGCAACAAAAAATGGCCAATAGTTGGCAGTTACGGCCGCCATCTATATACCATCCCGTTGTACCAAAATGGTCCTCCAAAATTGGCGAAAAATTGGGGGGGGGGGGGGGGGGGGAGGGGTGCGCTTATTTAAGATCGGGCGAATACGGTATATATATATATATATTCACCTTTTGCTAAATATCATACCTTATTCAAATTTGCACAATGGCCGAATCAAAGGTAATTTATCTGGACATTGCCAGCGTTGATTAGTTGCTGCAAATTTCCCAGTTGGGGAAGCTGCAAAATCCCTAGATAGGGAAGGCCAGGGCAAAAATCATTGTTAGAAAACAAAAGGAAGTGGTGTTTTCAGGGGGTAGCCTGACCTTCAATGACTTTGCTCAACATCCCGAGATTGCCACAGGATGATAAATGCCTCCAAACAAACTGGGTTGCTCATTCTGGAACCTGGGCATAATGGGGGGCTTGCTGGTGCTCAGTCACCAGAGGATCAAATGGAAGCAGTGCAATCTAATGGGAGGGAAGGTACTCAAGAGGGCGCTGAGATTACTCTGTTGAGGGTTCATGTTCAAGTGCTGACTGAAAAAGTCTCAAGTGAGCTTGGCTATATGAACAACAGATGTAATCAACTAGGAGAAGCTTTAAATAAGTTTAGTGCCAGTGCTGCCGCACAAGATTTCTCTTTCCACAAGTCCATGAAGGACATGATGGACCAATTCGCAGAGAAAAATCAAAGGTTAAGCTCCGGTCACATTCCATGAAAACCTCCGTGCGACCAACTGATCATTGCCGATCATAAAACTCCATCAGGTCGTTTACGTCTGAAGATAGGTCTTGTGTGTTGTGGTCATATTCCAAGTGGTCGCGCGACTAGTTTGTATCGGTGGTTGAGCTTAGGTCGTGAGACACTCGCACAACTAACTCAAGTCAGTCGCAGGTAAGTCGCAAGTTCAGTACCAAAAACAGGTCTTACTAAAGCCCCGGTCACATTCCATACAAAACCTCTCTACGACCTGAAAAAGACCAAAAATCGGTGCCAATCACGAGACCGACGTGCGAGCGTCGCACGTTGGTTTTGCAGGTTTTTGAGGTTTCATAGAGGTTGTGCTACCAAAAATCAGAGGTCGCGGGTCGTGGAGAGATTTGCGGTACGCTTCGCAATTCTCTCCGCGACCTATTGGCGACACCGACTGACGCACAAGGGTTGTGCTTGTTGTGCGTCACTCTTGCGTCAGTCGTGCGAGTGACGCACAACCAACTTGTAAACACAATTCCTTTGAGTATGTGCTGCTGTTCACAAGAGTGACGCACAACCAACTTGAGACACTCTCAAGTCACTCGCAAGTCACACTCAAGTCAGTTGTCCGCACGTCACAGCCAGCACCTGACCTGGATCCGTAGTCATAACAATATAGGGAAGCCCCAGTGAAGGTGAAATAAATTCTGCAAAGTCTGAAAATGGAGAATAGAGCAGCAGTACAGTGTAGAACGCAATCTGTTGATGAAAATGAGGAGGAGCCGTCCAGGAAGAAGCAGGCCTCAAGCAAGGGGAGTAGGATGAAATTGTGGACTGGTATCAAGAGAATATTTTACTCTATGACCAGTCTCACAAAGAGTTCAAGAATTCCAAGAAGGACAAACTCTTCCAGGAAAAAGCGAAACAGTACGGCTATACGGGTCAACAATTAAAATCGTGGTTTACCAATATGAGGACTATGTTCGGGAAGCTGCTGCGCAAAAAGTCGGGCCAAGGAAGAAAACCCCTCACTGCCAGACAAACATGGATACTGGAACGCTTCCGATTCTTGAAACGACACATGCAGCTGAAAACTTCCCCAATACAGCTTCGGATGGTGAGTATGTCTTTGTATTAAGGTGACCTTACTAATCTAGAGTATAGGGAATGAATGAATGAATGATTGCTTAAAGGCACATCGGCACACAAAGGCCATTTAGTGCCATAAAATTTGTGTAAAACAATGGTCCTTTGTTATTGTTGAAAACAATAACAAAGCAATGGATGAATAAAAATGATCACTAAATAATGAACAACTTCAAACTATAATTTCCGTATAACAAGTTGTTTCAAAAGAAACTATAAATTCTTAAAAAGTTTTACAAGCGGTAAAACAGACCAATCTCATGTAAATAAGATAAAATGCTGTCTGGAGGAACCTTTTCAAAGAGTTCCTTAAAGCTATTTACACTAAAATGTCTATTTCTGGATTCAATAAAATCAACACACTCAAATAAAATATGCTTGACAGTCAATTGACAATCACATGCTGTACATTGTGGAGGATCTTCCCCTTTCAAAAGGAAGCAATGAGTCAAATGAGTGTGACCAATTCGAATTCTTGCTAAAACACTCTCCTCACGTCTAATGATTCGAGAACCTCCAGGCCAAAGACCCAGCTGAGGATGAATCTCATGTAGTTTGTTGTTTGCTGCCTCATCCCACTGAGACTGCCATTTGCGTTTTAAAAGGATATTGATGTACTTTTTAAAATCACCATAAGGAATGGGAACATTTGTGACTCTTTTCGAAAGACCAGCTTTGGCAGCAGTATCTGCCTTTTCATTTCCTATGATGCCAACGTGACTGGGAATCCAGTAAAATAAAATTATTTTATCTTGGTACTGTACTAGCCAGTTGAGGCGTTCTAGTATGTAAAGGACAAGAGGATGTGTCCAGTCTTGGCCCGAAATGGCCTGAAGAGCAGACTTAGAATCTGAGAAAATAATAAAATTCCTTTCATCATCATCTGCCGTCTCAACCCGATCAAGAGCAAGGAACAGAGCATGCAACTCTGCAGAGAATATAGAAGACTTGTCTGGAAGACGTTCAATGGAAGAATAATTATCAATGACTGCTGCTGCAGCAGCCTTGTCATCTGAAACAGAGCCGTCAGTGTAGATAAAATCATAGTCTCGAAAGACATCCTTCACCTCATTATGTAAACTAATGTACTGAGAAGGATCCGTTTGATCCTTCTTGGCATACGAAAGAGTGAGGTTGACCATAGCAGTTGGATATGTCCATGGAGGAGTTTCAGGAAATTCAAACTTTGCGATGATGTCAGGATCAAACTCCAATTCTTCCAATGATTCCTTAATACGAATACCAAAAGTTGGAATGACTCTTGGTTTTCTACCAAAAAGTTCCACATACCGAGGGTTAAAAATAGTATCATACACAGGGTTATTTGGGTTGGCAGCTATTTTAGTTGCAAATTGTAGAGCAAGCTTTTCTCTTCTAAGGCAAAGAGGGAGCTCATTCGCCTCAACACAAAGACTATCTGCAGGAGAGGTTCTAAAGGCTCCAAGACAAAGCCTCAAACCTTGATTTTGAATAGGATCCAGCAAAGAGATATAAGATTTACATGCTGCTCCGTAGATAAAACATCCATAGTCTAGCTTTGAACGAACAAGGGCCCTATATAGTCGTAAAAGAACTATACGATCCCCACCCCAGTCGGTACTGGAAACAACACGCAACAAATTCAAAGCCTTGATACACTTTTTCTTCAGGCCCTTGATATGAGGGACAAATGTCAATTTTGAATCGAGTAAAATGCCAAGGAACTTTGTTTCCTTCTTTACAGGAATGGGGTTATCATAAAGGACCAAGTAGGGATCTGGATGAAGACCCCTCCTTCGACAAAAATGGACACAAACAGTCTTTGATTGGGAGAATTTAAAACCATTATTGTCAGCCCAATCTTCTATTCTATTTAGATGAAGTTGGAGCTGCCTTTCTATAGCGTGCATATGTTTTGATCGCTATGAGACACCAAAGTCATCCACAAATAGAGACTTGTCAACACCATTTCTTATACAGCTGGTGATGCTGTTGATTTTGACTATAAAAAGGGTAACAGATAAAATGCTCCCCTGGGGAACTCCCATTTCTTGATCATAAAAGTCAGAGAGGGATGTCCCCACTCTGACTCGAAATTTCCTCTCAGATAAAAAGTTTTGTATAAAAAGGGGTAAACGTCCCCTGAGGTCCATATCATGTAAATTTTTCATAATGCCATATTTCCAAGTGGTGTCATATGCCTTTTCAAGGTCAAAAAAGATAGACACCACATGTTCCCCATTTAAAAATCCCTCTCTTACAAATGTCTCAAATCGCACAAGATGATCCATTGTGCTTCGCGTTTTCCGGAAGCCACTTTGGGCTTCCGTGATAAGTGAAGAAGATTCAATATACCAAACAAGACGATCGTTTATCATTCGTTCCATGGTCTTACAGACACAACTGGTCAAAGCTATTGGGCGGTAATTATTAGGATCTTTAGAGTCTTTTCCTGGTTTGGCAATGGGTATGATAGTGGCTTCTCTCCAGGAAAGTGGAAACTCTCCAGTTTCCCAAATATTATTAAAAACTTTTAAAAGGCACTGGAGAGAAGCTTGAGGAAGATGCTTCAAAATCTGATAATGTATTTGGTCAGGGCCAGGAGCTGTGTCATGGGCTTTACCAAGCGCAGTCCTGAGCTCATCTATTGAAAAGGGTTGATTATATGGTTCGGTATTGTCAGATTGGAATATAAGGGGATGTCTCTCTTGTCTATTTTTGATGCGTTGGAACTTAGAAGAATAATGTGCAGAGGAGGAATTGAAGGATATTGCCTCCCCAATGGTATTGGCAATATCCCTTGGTTGCGTTATTTTTTTGCCATTCTTCTCAATATGTTTTACAGACGGACTGCCCCCCTTACCCTTGATTTTACGGACCATGTCCCAGCATTTCTTCATAGACGTTCTGGCATTTAATTTCGATACATATTCGTGCCAACTTTTCTTTTTGTTGGCACGAATGACCTGTATTGCTTTAGCACTCTTTATACGATATAGTTGTAAATTTGCATTTGTTGGAGATCTCTTAAAAACTCTAAGAGATCTCTTTCGTTCTAAAATAGCTTCCTTACACTCATCAGAAAACCATGGCTTCTGTGGCTTCGTCGGGTTGGGATTTGATTTTGGGATTGTTTCATTGGCAATTTCACAAAGCTGGTCAATAAATGTTTCCAGCTGGAGACCTCCATCGAGATCATCTTGAGGAAAGGCCTCCAAACACAGGTCTTTGAAAAGATTCCAATCAGCTTTGTGAAACTGCCACTTTGGTGGTCTGTCGTCTGGAGGATGATAATGACTCTTTAAGATGATAGGAAAATGGTCACTACCATGAAGATCTTCCTCCACCCTCCATGTAAAATCTATGAAAAGTGAAGGAGAGCACATGGTGAGATCTATTGATGTAAAAGAACCAGTTGCTGGATGCAGATAAGTCGGGGTGTCATCATTAAAGAGGCAGATATTACCTCTCGTCATGAATGTCTCCATGACCTTACCCTTTGCGTCAGATTTATTCCCTCCCCACAAATAATTGTGAGAATTAAAATCCCCAACAATCATAAATGGTTTAGGTAATTGGCTTTCTATGTGTGTAAGGTCACGGAGATGAAGTGCAGTGCTAGGAGGGATATAAAGATTGCAGAAAGTAATTGTAGTGTGGAGACTCACCTTTACAACAATCGCTTGCAAAGGTGAGGTCACATCTACAACACTCTGAGGTAGATTGTTTTTGATAAATATTGAGACACCACCATGTGCTCTATCCATATCATCTATTCTTCCAGATTTATGGTGAGCAACATAACCTTTTAAAGTCATTTGATCATCTTTGAGGTTTGTCTCCTGGAGACAAATGACAGGAGCATTATATTTTTGAGCTAATAGTTCAAGTTCCTGCCGGTTTGCTGCAAGTCCTCGACAGTTCCACTGAATAATAAAGCCACTAGCCATGGTGAGAAAAAGGAGTAAGGAAAGAGATATGTTAGATAAAATCAATAAAAGTGTCATTTTGATGGTATGAGGTGTACTCTCGCCTTTGGTTGGTGTGGCTTTGGTACATCCTCACAGTCCATTGTTTCAAATGACCTCTCTCTGCGGATTTGAGAGAGAGGATCAGATGAACCTTTGGATGGTCTGGAGCCTAAGGAATTTCTCCTAGGCTCCTGACTGCCACCCTGAGGGGCAGTGATGGGTTTGCGTGTATACGATTTATTATTTTGTGATGACTTTGGAGGGATTTTTGCTTTTGCAGTGGTAGGTTCAATGATATTTATAGGTTGTTGTGATGGTTCATTTACTGTTTGTGTAGACATTGTTGCATGAGATGGAGTTGGAATGATGTGTTTTTCAGGTGTAGGAAGAAGTGTGAAGTCTGTTGCATTGATTGGCCAGGTGATGTCCGTTTGGGTCTGAATGGATGAGAACTGAGGTTTGTCAACTGTTGCTGCCCGAGCATAGGATTTCTTTTCAGTGCTGGATTTATTTTGAACTATTTTCCTAGCTTCTGGAAAAGGCACTTGCTGTTTACATTTAACAGATTGAACCTCCTTCTCAAAAATCCATTTAGAGCAGGTTCTACTGTATGCAGGATTATCACCAGAA
>OZ012699.1:15000-57988 GCA_963942565.1 Maea johnstoni
ACCTAGTGGACCCTGGATTTACAGGTCTGGACAGTCCAAATGCCATGCCTACTCCTCCTGTTCATAACATTAGGTGTGCAACAATGTGTTACAGCAACAATTGATTAAAAAACTGGTTGGAGTATCCATAAAGATCATCAGGAATAACTGATGGCACCTATATGTAAAGCCAGATGGAATTATGCATCTAGGCTGCTTCAAGGGTGGAGATGGCTAATTCCAAATAAGCTTGGGATAGAGTTCATTTTAAATTTTACAGAGAAAATGACAGTGCCTTGAATAGTAGGTAGTAGATTTGACATCAGTAGTTAAAATACAATTACGCCATGAGTAAAACATAGGTTCAAATAGTTTCTTAGGGTATTCTCTACTTAAACCCAACTTCCTACCACTGGCAACCTCCCACCAATAAGTACATAGCTCTTCAAACACATCATTCATGACACACACACAAAAAGGATGTATTGGGAGCGACCATTTTATGCTATTAATAGGTTATCTGACCAGCTTGATACCCATATTTCCTTACCAGTTCGGTATCTGCTACTGTTATTTGGGTACCAAGCTGCTCACAGGAGCTATTAATATACTTCCAGTGGCTCCATTTTGTTTGTGTTAGGATGTATTTAAACAGCTACATACTTCGTGTATGAAGGTTTGGCAGTTGTGGGAATTTGGGTTTAAATAGTGAATACCCTAAGGAACTATTTGAGCCTATGTTTTATTTATGGTGTAATCACCTTTAGCTATCGGATTGTGTGTCTGCCTCGGGAAACCTAGTGGTACATTTCCACACGGCAAATTTTCTACAGATGTCCAGTAAGTTTCCCGCAAATTTTGTGTAACTGGAATATGAATCATGTTTGAAGGGGGTTCGGCCAAGTTGGGACACTGACACACCAGCTGATGGTAAATTACCATTTATTACTGTGGATGGTGTTACCGGTAGCTTATAACATTATCCTCCCTTACTGATTTCAAACCATCTTAAATGGCCTCAGAAAGAGTGCTTTTAAACTAGATGGTATGATTACCAAATACCCTCAATAGTTCCCCCTACCTTTCGCACCACACCACCCTACACTTCTTTTATTGTTTACAGAAATCTTCACAGCAAGCTGCGGATGAATCAGAGGATGATGAACTTCAGGCAGATGAAGCACCATCCAGGCCACCATCTCCACCCCCTTCAACTGTGCCAGCTTCAAAAAGAGGACCCAAGTTTAGAAGCCAGTTGATTCAGCTCTGTTAAAGTTGACCAGTCGCATGGAGGGGAACCAAAAACTCCAAAACCGGCTGAAGATTGTGCTAGACGCACAGGAGGAGCCCAGGATTGCCTTCCAGCGTTGGATGCAGGCAGAAGCTATCCACTTCCATGAAGATGTTTGGGATGAGTACCAGAAAGAGGTTTACAGGACCGTCCAGAAATATAAGCAGCGATCGAAGGACATCAGGCAGAATTTGTTTGTACCAAGACCCAGTAGTACGCCGCTACCAAACATCCAACAGTTCTCTTCTTGGATTCCATCTGTGCACACTCCACAGAGTTCAGCTAAGCAACCCGAAAATAGAAGTGGATTTACACCATATCTACATATGCCGACTCCAAGGAACCAACGTCCAACAACTAGCACTGACTTTAACATTTCCTCTTTCTTGAGTGACTTAGGTTCTACACCCTGTTCCTCTAAATGATTGGTTACATTATTATTTCAAGAAAAATTATTATGCCATTGTCCTTGGATGAGTTTATTGGTTTTAGTCAGTTGCAAATTCCAGACATTTTCTGGATTTTTTCGCCTGACTATTTATTTTGTTATATTGATACTAAGTGCACTGGGAGATAAAACGAAGAATGGCTGACCGGGTAAGCATTGAAAATCATGTATTTCAGCATACTTGAAAAAAATCTTAAATTTTACAGCATGTTTGGTTAATTATATAATTTTTCAATTATGACAACATTGCCGGGGAATGAGAAATTTTGCCAGCAAGTTTGGCAGCAAGATAACTTTATTTTGTATCGCATTATCATCAGTTTATTAATCTGGAGGGATATAAAATCTGTGTTATGTTACATTGTCTTTATTTTCTTTACTGATTATGTAGTACAACATTGCCTGAAAAAGGAAACTTTGAATTCGGTACTGTATTTAATTTTTATTTATCATCACATTCTGAAAGAGAAAAACATTCATATAATGGGGAATGTAAACTTTATTGTCATGTGATATCATATGTGGCCTGAAAATGCAAAACATGACAATCCATAATTGTGTTCATAAATACAATAAAGACATAGAGAATTCTCAAGTTTCTGGTGTTTTCAGTGTTTTTCTTGAATAATTATCCTTGTCATCTCAGATCATGTTGTTCTGCCACTCAACTGATCCTGCATTAGAGTTAAGGTAATGCTTCAAGTACAATCGCTGTTCCTTGGCCACCCTTGTTGCTCGAAGCCCTCCAATATTTTGCATGTCCAGAAGATTGCAGTTTTGGCGCCACTCCTACTGGTATGACTTGGTGGTTCGGATTCTCTTGGTCACAGTCTGCATTCTGCAATCCAGGGTAGCGCATCCTCATCAGGTTGTGGAGACAGCAACATGTGATGACAATCTTATTGACGGTCTCTGGGGCAGGTCGCATGGTGGTCATGATGCATTGCCATCGGTTTGCCAGAATTCCAAAGGCGTTTTCTACTATTCTTCTGGCTCTGGAGAGGCGGTAATTGAAGATCCGTTCTTCGTTGGTCAAATCTCTCTTGCTGAAGGGCTTCATCAGCCATGTTTCCAGGGGAAAGGCATCATCATCAATGATGAAAAATGGTGTGTTTCGGTCATCTCCGGGGAGTGGTCTGGGATATGGAGCACCCGCTGTACCAGTCACAAAGGCCTCTTTCAGCTCAGAGTTGTTGAACAACTGGCAATCGGAAGCAGAACCGTTGGCCCCTACACTGATCCAGAGAAATTTGTAGTCAGCATCCACTAGCACCAACAGGATTATTGAAAAGAAGCCTTTGTAGTTATAATAAACAGAACCTCCATTCTTTGGGTTCTTAATGGCGATGTGTTTGCCGTCAAGCGCACCCAAAGCATGGGGAAAGTTCCATCTTGCTCCAAACTTATCGGCCACAGCTGTCCAGTCATCTGGTGTACTTGGTGTGGACATCACTTCATCACTGTATTCATCGATGATGGCCTGTCAAACTTCTGGTACGAACAGCGATATTGTATTATGAGGTACTCGGAAGGCAAATTGCAAACTGCGGTAGGTTTCTCCAGTAGCAAGATACCGCAAGGTGATGGCCAGTTTCAGGCCAGGTTCCAATGGCTTTCTATTGGTCTCATTCTTGGTGATGCGTGGTCCAACTCTTTCAAGTAGTTCCCGGAACATGACCGGTTTCATGCGCATGAAATTCTTGAAGTCGCCCTCTGATTCCAGTTGCAGCTCATTCATCAGCCTGCCATAGAATCCAAGTCTGGGTCTCCTTTGGATCCAAGGTTTCACCCAAAATCTTCTCCTTTTCCTTCGTCTTCTTCTCTGCAGTGCTTCGCCCAAGAGTGCTGCATTTTGGTCTTGGTCAATTTGCAGGTCTAGGTAGACATCTGCAATTTGCAGCGGCTCCATTTGGTGGTCACAGAGATGTCAGGTAGATGTCAGAGAGATGTTGGCACCATCGGTGCCAGTGATTGAACGATGACGACGATGAGGATTTCCTCATCTTTATACCACTTGTCACTGAACGTGAGACATTCGTGAGACACTCTCAAGACACTCGCAAGTCACTCTCAAGTCAGTTGTGCGAGTAACACCTGTTTTTGGTACTGAACTTGCGACTGACTTGCGACTGACTTGAGTTGGTTGTGCGAGTGTCTCACGACCTATGCACAACCCCCAATACAAACTGGTTGCGCGACCACTTGGAATGTGACCACAACACACAAGACCTGTCGTGAGTCGGGACCGACTTGGTGGAGCTTCATGATCGGCCACGATCAGTTGGTCGCACAGAGGTTTTCATGGAATGTGACCAGGGCTTTACACAACTGACTTGAGAGTGACTTGCGAGTGTCTCAAGTTGGTTGTGCGTCACTCTTGGAAACAGCAGCAAATACTCAAAGGAATTATGGTTTCAAGTTGGTTGTGTGTCACTCTCACGAGTGACGCAAGAGTGTCGCACAACCCCATGAATCAGTCGCAGTCGCCAACAGGTCGCGGAGAGAATTGCGAAGCGTATCGCAAATCTCTCCGCGACCCGCGATCTTTAATTTTTGGTTGCACAACCTCTATAAAACCTCAAAAACCTGGAAAACCAACGTGGACGCTCGCACATCGGCTTGCGATTGACACCGATTTTTTGTCTTTTTCAGGTCGTCAAGAGGTTTTGTATGGAATGTGACCGGGGCTTTAGAGTCCGTTTTGCTTGATCTTGGGCAAAGGATAGATAAAGTTGAGAGAGCTAGTCAGCCTGTCGTTAAGCCAGAACAGCCAAGTGATCCTTTCTTTTCAATGTTAGAGGACGCCATTGCTCAGAAAGCCCCACCATTACTCACTCGGTTTAATAAGGAGGGGGGGAACAAGGCTTTTTTTCTCTTGAAGAAATGCATATTCAATACAGCCATTCAGTCTATACCTTATTTAAAATGCACACATTTCAATATAAACATATTTGTACAATATGTTTCCAGATATGACACACAACCCCCCATACCAACATCATGGCAACATCCAAGGATGTTACCAAAGATGTTACCAAGGTGGTTTTCAAGGAAGTTACCACCAAGAGATTCATTCGATACACACCATCAATTGACGTCATCTTTTTGAAGGAAGTGGTGGCCACCAACCCCTTCTCGGATGCTACCAAGTGGCTTACGGTGGCTAGGAAAGTCAACACGGCAGTCCAGGAAAAGAGGCCAGATGCCAAGGATTTCTCTGAGAGATCTATCCGAGAAAGGTTGGTCGTTCTTCTGCAAGCCTTCATCAAGGAAGATATGGATTCTCTTAAGAGGTAAGAATTAGAATTTAGATATGAAAAAGCATATCTATTATGTATTATATTATATCATGTTGCCATAGCAATACCTAGGCATTGTTTTCCCACACAGTGCATACCAAAGTGTATTCAGTTTTCTACCCTCGTTCGTTGACCTTGCCCGGTGTCATGGCAACCATATGTAAACAACTTTTGAATAAGGCCTTTTTTCATAAATCAAATGTAACTTTTCCAATTATTGAACATAAAAAATATGGCACATTGCCATAGTAATGTGTAGACATTCTTTCTTTTGCCACACAGTGCAACTAAGGCTGGAACAGAGTGATTTTAGTGCCATTTGTTCACCACGCGCGTTGTCATGGCAACCATATGTAAACAACTTTTGAAAGAGCCCTGGTGTCCACAAGTTAAAGGCACTTTTCCCATGAATTTAACAGCAAAATATGTTTTTCCATGATATAATAGCCATTAAGACCTCGCCAGGCAGCTGTGTTTTATCAATTTCAGAAGAAACCACCCCACCCAAGAAGGCAAAATTTGACATTGGGGCCTATCTTGAAAGGAAGGCTGATTTGGAGGAAAAGCGGCTAGAACTGGAGGAGAAGAAACTCAACGCAGAAAAGGCGGAAAGAAGAAGCTTCATTGAAGTTCTGATGAAGCTTGCAAACTAATAAAAAATGCAGCAACAAGTCAATTTCTTATGTATCTATTGAACTTTATTATATGTCAATCATGGCATTAAATGCCTTGTTCATTTTTTCATGTCTTCAGCCCAAAAATCCTCCACAGTAGGGTGCTCTAGACCAACAAGTTGATTTTTTATGTATCTATTGACATAATAAAACTTTTTAAAATGACAATCATGGCATTAATTGCCTTGTCCATTTTTTCATGTTTTCAGCCCAAATATTCCTCCGCAGTAGGGGGCTCTAGACCAACAAGTTGATTTTATATGTATCCATTGACATAATAAAACTTTATTAAATGTCAATCATGGCATTAAATGTCTTGTTCATTTTTTCATGTTTTAAGGCCCTTATGTCCTTAGTTCTTAGTCCATTCAGAAGGCCAAATATTCCTCCACAGTAGGGGGCTATACACCAAAATATAGTCCAGTTTGGGATCCATACATGCAGGTATGGCAGTTGGCCAACAACGCCCCCACCATATATTGCCATTCCACACTTTGCCTCACAGAACTCATCCGTTTATTGAAAATTTTCTCGTTTTTCTGACAGCATAACTCCCTTGAATGGTCCAATCAAATTGTCTCTGATAGGGTAAGCTGGATCACCATACAAACACATGGGTTCATTGTTTATACGGTTAGCCATTTCTTCCAATTGTTGAAGCAAATTACTCATTCTTAGCATAGCAGAGTCATGGCGCCTACTCTCTACTGGCTCAAACAGGTTGAATATTAACCCATTTGGTGCCACCACAGATTGAAATTGAATACAATGGTATCGCTTATTGCCACTGAAACACACTTTCTGATGTCTGTCTGGCCGACAGATTGCCCTTGGAGTCCCGTCGATGAAGCCCCAACAGTTTGTTAGGGGTGCACCCTTCTCATGCACTGCATTTGCAAAATCTTGCACCATGGTTGCTGAAGATGTGAGAATTTAGTATGAAAACGTTCATAAATGTCATCATTAACTGTACCAATAATTGCCGAAAGAATACCTTTTGGACGTCCAAATTCCTTCTCGAGTTCAAGAAGTCTGTTGGGATATGCAAGTCTACGTAAAAGTAGACAAAAAACATCAAAACCATCTGCAATATGCCTATGTTTTAGTTTGTAAACAGGTGATATTTCAAGGGCATTTTTTAGGTGATAAATATGGTCTTTAGTGAATCGAAAAATAGCTTTGCACTGATCATCAGTGAAGTTAGCTATATTGAAACGCTCGTAAGGTTCATCAAAGGTTTTTGGATGAGCATTTTCGCCATCTTGCATGGCAAACATCAATAATTCGTCATCATCTATGAGCGCACCCAGCTCCATCATGGTCAAATCCATTCTCGGGCCACTCCTCTTTTTAATCTATGTCAATGATATGCAGAAGGCTGTCAATTGCAAACTTTTTTTATATGCAGATGATTCTTGTCTTTTAGTCTCTGGAAAGAATGATAAGAATATTAAAAATACACTTTCGCATGAGTTACAAAATGTTAGTGATTGGCTTGTAGATAGTAAATTATCTTTACATCTCAGGAAAACTGAATCTATCATTTGCGGCTCACAAAAGAGACTAAAGAAGAAGAAAGAGCTAAATGTGGTCTGTAATGGAGCCAAAATTGATAGCAAACCTAGTGTTAATTACCTATCAAACAATGCATAACAAAAGAAAATTTTAAACTAGAAGTAAAGAAGTATCTTATGGAGTGTATTGCAAATGAGGAAGCAGCCATCTATTTATATTAAATTGTGATATGGTAAGACAGTGTTGATAGACGGACATGGGCTGAATTTTTCAACGAACTTTATTTCCTTTCCAAATTAGGTGTTCTTTTACTAAATTAACACCATGTGATATGTGTCAATCTTGATATATCGTGGCCG
Organism: Maea johnstoni; assembly: GCA_963942565.1. NCBI lineage: Eukaryota > Metazoa > Annelida > Polychaeta > Spionida > Magelonidae > Maea > Maea johnstoni. The sequence goes on from OZ012699.1 coordinate 22,566, forward strand.
GACGGCTTTGGAAATAAGTGCAGGACACTTAAAGTGGAACTGAAGGCTCACATACATATTAACTTATATGAAAGTAATACACTTCAAGAATAGGATGCTGTCCTTCTTTTTCTCTCAGTGATCCCATGAGTGGAGAATTGTGCATATTGCCACCAGCCTGCCCAGCCCCGAGCAGCCCCTGGTAGTAGCCATGTTCTTCAATTGAGAGTTATTTTTCATATATTTCCTCCAGCAGATAGCAATTGAAGAACATGGAAACAATATCTTCAGAGAGTAAAATCATAGGAGACTCTGTTAAAAGTAACAGATCTGACATTGCTGACATCATTAAACAACAAAATGATTTCAACAACAAAATGATTTCAATCAGAAATATGAGGAGATCATCATGCTGGCCAACTCCCTTAAGGAGAAGGATTTAATGATATAACATATGCATAGGAGGATAGAAGTCTTAGAAGAAGAGAATAGACTAGCCAAAGATAGGGAAGAACCAGAAAAAGAGAATATTTGGCAGACATTGCGCAATTTCTGTATCACAGTAATAGGTTTAAAAAGAGAGGTGGTTGATGGTTGGATGATTAAAAATGTGCATAGAGTAGGCGACTACAAGATGCCTAAAGGACCAATAATCGTGGCCTTCGTTCTCTGGGAGGATAGGCAAACAATGCTATTGAATGGTTGCTCTTTGCCTGGGGAGGCTAGCTGCCGAGTCCGTATCTTTGACACACATTGCCACTTGGACCGATTGTTCCGGAAATTGCATCATCACGGAACATTACAAAACTATCTGGTTGGAAGGGGTTGAGGAGTTTCTCCCAACTTTACTGGCTGCAATGCGGTGTTCTGCGACCCCCCTCAACTGCCCACTTCAAATAGTGTCGAGAATGTTCTGTTGGAGGAGGGGGTGTACAGAGTGGTGGGCTGTCATCCAAAGATGGCCCAACAGTTTAACTGAAAGGTGAGAGCAAGGATAGTGGACTTATTACTCCAACATCCTAAAGTGATGGCGCTCAGGGAAGTAGGGTTAGACTTTTCTGGGAATGTGTCAAAGAAAGAGCGAGCTGTGCAGCAGGATGTCCTTAAGGAGGTACTGGATATGGCCATTGCAATGAAGAAGCCAGTGGTGTTCCATTCGCGGGATGCTGGGATGGAATTTCATTCCATTTCTAGACCTCTCCTACCATTGGATCATCTAATCCATTTGGACTGTTGTTTCCAGGTCCTCAAACATCATGTTCAGCGTGACCGCAGCGTGCACCTACCCACAAAAGGATCTGGCTCGCCACTGTGCCACGTTGGTGTTGAAGACGGATGATCCATATTTTCTCCCCTACGCTGCTCTAACCAACCTGGAGTTCTCTGACCTTTGATCCTTTGATCAAGCTGGGATAATGTCACTCGCATTTTCGGGTTTAAGTGTGAATGTAGGAACCCGAGTATGATCCGGCTTTGTTTGGTTATGCTAAAGTAGATCCGGCTTTGCTGGGTTTACCTGCTCTTTGAAAATACTACCGTAAAAGGTAGGTCTGGTTTCTACTGGGTCTACCTGCTCTCTCTAAATAGTTATGTAAGGGTAGATCCGGCTTATGCTGGGTTCAACCAGATCTCTTTTGTAGTAGTTTCGTATCTAAAAACTATTTGTTTGTTAATTTAGCAGGGCAAATGCTAAATCCAGCGACCTGCTGGGTTTGTTGAATGCGCTTGACTAGTCTGGCTATGCTGGGCTATGATTTACTGATTTAACGTTCCATCCGGCTTTGCGAGATGGAGTTATCATGCTTTTATATTTCAGTAGTCCTTTTTACAGGAAGGGGAGGAATGTTGCGAGTGTGTGTAGTTGGTAGTATCTTGTTTAGATGAATGTTCGTGAGCATCCTGCATGTGCGTGCTGTGGTATTCATGGCACTTAGCGGTGCTGCCGCGTAGCGGCAACATAACACACTAGGATACAATCTCGCGAGGCCCTGAATATCTAGGTCACGAGCGAGACTAAAGACTAGAACTGAACCACGAGGATCATCGGAACACGTGAGTGTTGTTTGTTATTTGTATATATCATAAACTAAAGATAAACATGTACATTGTAAATACATCGTGTGGAAGCGCCTGGCTGGCCATGATCACACCAGGGCCAGGCTGCTTCTACAATGGTGTGGTCGGCAGGATTTAATCCTTGCCAAAAAAATCAACACTGGGCTGGGGCTATTCAAATGGCCGCTATCTTGAAAAAGGCCCACATGTTTTAACTAAATTTAGATTGTTTTGAAAATTCGTTTGGTTTATTTCTGCCTTATGTTTCAAATAAATGAACATTTAAAATGCCACAACCTTGAACATAATGAACCTCTAGGGCAGAAAAATGACTGAAACCAAGTTTAGTTTGTATGAAACTTGCACTTTGTTTTGTTGTGTTCGTCATGTGCTCTGGGGCCGGTTGCACCAACGTGACTCAGGCTCCAACTTAGGCTCAAGGCTCAACTTGATTGTCTACAACAATAGATGCTATTGTTGTAGACAATCAAGTTGAGCCTTGAGCCTGAGTCACTTTGGTGCAACTGGCCCCTGGTCATGCCATGTGCTTGAATCCAGGTCAGACGTTTTTGTAGACAGTCTGGCAGCATGGCATTTCATGATAATAACATGGTGTCTGGGACAACAAATGGGACTTGTTTCATTCCCAGACACATTTAGGCCACAAATGATTACTGCTAATGCCCTTCTGTGAATTATGGCAAGATGGGTACTTAGAGTAATTTATTTGCTAAATTTCTAAATTTGAGTTTTGCCTGCACTTTGCTGGCTTTTTCCTCGGGAATTGAAAAGAAATATATATAAACATATTAACAAGAATGAATAGGGCAAGCTAGGTAATTAATATCTGATAGAGTAGAATTGAATGGATCTTTGCACAAATACTTATGCAAATGTTTGAAGATTTGTTTTCCTGGCATCATGGAATTTCTGCTGCTAATAAAGAAATTAGTAGAATCCCTGGTGTTAGGAAATACTCATCCAAACTTTTTGGAACATAATTTTGGTACTTTTTATGTCATTTGGACTTAGTTAAATGCCGGAACTATCAAAATTATCCATTCTTTCCTCACCTATGGTTAGGATTTAGCATTGTTGTTCTTGTATTCTTGTATGTTTTCCTATGTAGACTGTATTATTTCCTAAAACAAAAAACTGAATAAAAAATGATATTTGCAGTAAAATGGCTGCTTTAATGAAAATAGTTGGACATTTCTTTAAACTGTTTTGACTTTGAATTATCTCTGAATAATTCATCAGAGATAGAACTGAACTTGTCTTTTCTGTGATCCTTGAGTGGTCATGGACTGTAATTCAAAAATTAAGTATTTTCTTTCATTGTTTTTGTGTCGTTGTTGGATGACCGATGACTCACAGACAAATGAATTCTCTGGTGGAAATAAACTGTTTATATGGACACGGTTGCGGTCACCAATCCTATGGTCGATAGCTAATCGTTTGTCGAGTCGATATCTGCAAACGCCTCGGGATTTCCGATGTGTAATTTCTCACCCTGCCCCTGACCGGACACGTGAGATGTCCTCAGAAATTCATTCCTTCTTCATGAAGAGTTATAAAAATGCGCAACTCTGTACCCCTGGCACCACACCTAACCTTTGTGTTTATTGATTCCCATGTTTGTTTCACTATGTATCCTATGCATTTCGCCGTCCCCGTGTTTGCTTTTCTTTCCCCGTGTTCACTTGATTTTGTGTTTGTTACAGGGTTTACTTTTCAGTATCCTTTTTGGGGGTTCCTGAAGAGGTAGGTTTTTCCGAACTTTGTCAACTAATATGTAACAGGTGAAACACTAAAACTAAACCATAAATAAAACACAGTATATCTTTATATGTGTCATCCTAAATTACTAAATTAACTTATTCGCACGGTCCAAAATATAAGCTTTCCTATAATTAACAAATACCAAATCATAGCACTTCGGTTATGGCTTCCGCACAAGTCACACAATCAGGGCATGCGCACTTAAATACCAATGTTTTTACCGTCGCTGTTGATAGCAACATTGGTTACGGCAATCCATCTTTCTTGAAAATGTTAGATAACTTGCTGAACACTCAAATCTTTCTTGAGCCGGTTTCAAGATGGCAGAATTTTCGAAACTGTGACATACTCAAATTGATGTATGTTGATCCGCGTAGATGGAGCTTTCTGTTCCAAAGCTACTTGCAACTCACGATGCTTCAAAATTATGTAGCGCCATCGTGTAAATCACTTAAGATAATGGAGAGGTCAATTTTCAGTGCTCATCACTGCTTTGCCCAAAACCTCTTCCAGTCGCAAATCTAAAGTGCCATGGATTTCGACATTCTTAAGGAATGGTTCGAAACCATTTCCAATAAATGTAACTTTTCGGTCGATCTCTTCGTATACTTACAAGGGACCCTAAAGTATGCTCGGAAAGGATTGCCACTAGAAATAGAGTGGGCGAATCTGAAATTCCGCTAGCATATCTGGAGCAGCTGCATCAGCTCCACGATCAGTGGTTAGTTGAAAAGACCACTGGATTATCAACTCCCGTCTTGGTCCTGGATTCAAATAAAAACCAAAAGTCTGTGTTGCGTGAATTTAGGGACTCGGGCAGCGAGTTGTGCTCTAGAGATGGAAATCGTCTCTTAGATGAACTTGCCACACTGGATCTGGGACCATAATTGTCAATATGGCCACCGGGGGAAATTGATAGTGAAATTGATTAGGACCACTAAAAACTAACATTGATTAAATGCGCCTAAAACGGTGCCCCTTTTTGAAATTTTAGTGGTTAGATTAGTAATTCCCTGCTTTCATTTTTTGCAGACGGCCCTCCCAGGGGATAGGTGCCGTTAGCGATGGCAGAATACCCCTCTCTAATAAGAGAGAGGGAGGAAGAGGAGGAGCCGGTAATAGATCTGTTAAACGATCCAGTGTGCCAGTTAAAGATGTTACCAGGGGTAGGATCTGCCTCTGCGACCCGTATCCAGGAGATGCGGGCAGCACGCGATCTAAGTTATGACAACTTACTTTGTGTTGCGCAAGCCGTTGCGCTTAGCCAATGGGTACAATGGATGTGGGAAGGAAGGGTAATTCCTGACCTCATGCTTCCTCTTTGGAGTTATCCAAGGAGGGTTCCAGTGAGACCCGAACAGGGTCAAACTGAGTTAAAGTCCCTGAGATATAGCATGCGTGCATCGACTGGAGATGACAGAACATCTTCACGATATGGCACATATGCGCCGACTAGGGACGAGTTTCAATTTCCGCAATATAGCTTACCAGCTTACCAGCATAGGCGTGCTAGAGCTGATCTAGAGCTCAATTCGAGTTTAGTAACTTTGCAGACGCGAATGCAAGCGATCGAGGATCGTATGCTCTGCAAAGAGGAATACCTCAGAGAAAGGCAGGAACTTTGTGATCGAACTTGATCGAAGTCAGACATGCCGCTCAAATGGCTGAGGTAGTTAAATTGTTCCAGGAGGCTCTCTCTCGTGTTGAGAATTCACGAAGCCCTCGTGGGACGACCTTGCATACAAACCAATTGCAAGATAGGGATGTGACACCCGAAAGGCTTGAAACTAGCCAGGCGTTGTGGAAACACATTCCTCCGCTTAATCTTTCAGAATCTGGGTACCCAAGCGAGCCAACCCGGACGGACGATAAGGAGAATCTGCGAGTGCAGTTCTCTGAACTTCCTCCAGTCTCACATGAGACACCACTGGCAAGACCAGGGTATCAGGGAAGTAACAATCAGACTTCCTATTACCACGCGTCAACGCCAGCCAGGGATTCAGAGCAAAATTATCGCCCAGATATTCCTGTGTCCACTATCCGTGAGCCAGAATTTCAGCGACTATGGGTCCTGACTATTCTGCTCCGCGGACAGCTCCTTTTCAAAGGACTGATGGATATCCGATCCGATCCCGTGATAATTATGCTTACGAGTATAATAGTTCGCAATATGGACAGGATCGTACACCTTCTCGGAAATTAGCGACCTATAATGGCACTCAACCTTGGTTGCCATTTATCTTCCAAATCGAACGAATTGCGAAGACTTACAATTGGTCCGAAAGTGAGAAGGCTGATAGGCTGATCGAGAGCATGCATGACGATGCTTTAGATCATCTATCTTACTTTGGCTTAATTCGATGATTATCAAACATTGAAAGCCAAGATGCATCAGTTGTTTTAAGTTGAAATGACTTCGTCCACAGCACGAATCAACGCACTGAACCTTTGACAGAAGGAGGACGAGGCTGAAGAGGTCTTTGCGAAAAGAGCTCTGAAAACAGCCAGCTGTGGGGAACAAGGTGAAGACACCTGGACTCAAGTCGCCATCGATTGCTTCATAAGAGGTAGTCGTTGCCCAGAAGCGAGAACAATGGTTCTGCTGAAAGATCCTCAAACTTTGTCCGAGGCCGTACAGACTATGAAATTAGCTGTAGCCGCTCAGAGTCAAAATGAAAAGGATACAGCATCTATTGCCAAATCTTGCAAATCGAAGTCTGCTGACTATTTGGTCAAGCAAGTTAAAGCGGAAAGCGAGTAGGATGATACAGAAGATGAAGCTTCCAGTCGTCAAGTTCGCTTTAAGACCAATAAACTTCATTCGGTGTTGAAATCGTCGAAACCTGTCTCAAAGGAGAAGTTTATTTCCTTAGAAGACCTGAGAAAGGTTCTTCGAGAGGAAAGGGCTAGATCACCAGATCGCTCTAATAGATCCAGTCCGGGGCGATCTCCTAGGGGTAGTCCTTCGCGTTCAAACCAATGTTTCAACTGTAAAGAAACAGGTCATTTTGCTTGCTAATGCCCCAAAGCTAAGTCTTCACTGACTCAGGCTAAAACCTCCGCCCAGGGAAACCAGTAAAGACTAGGGCCTCTGGCCAGACTCTGGTCCAAGCTGACCCAAATGGCCAGGTTATAAGTCAGATGGACTCTATTCCTCCTAAGCCTTACGGTCCTCTGCCTGTATGTGCTATGGGAGTGGTCTCAAATTGAGGCGCTCTGACCTTATCTGACGTGGGGTATTGTCGGATCTCTCTGAGATATGTAAAAAGTGTACAAAATAATGTAAATAGTGTATAAAAGTTTTAAACTTTATTTAGAAAACATTAATTCCTGACCTGGAAAGTCACCGAGGTCTTATATGTAACCAATCATTCGGTAGAAATGTAAATATCACATATTTATTTTGTACACTAACCTTTTAACCACCGTATCCGACCCTAAAAAAACAAAATGGGGGAGGATGTGGTATTTATGGCACTTAGCGGTGCTGCCGCCTAGCGGCAAGATAACACACTAGGATAAGATCTCGCGAGGCCCTGAATATCTGGGTCACAAGCGAGACTAAAGACGAGAACTGAACCACGAGAATCATCGGAACACGTGAGTGTTGTTTGTTATTTGTATATATCATAAACTAAAGGTAAACATGTACATTTTAAATAATTAATGTAGCGTGTGGAAGCGCCTGGCTGGCCATGATCACACCAGGGCCAGGCAGCTTTTACAGTGCACATCATGGAGCAGGACAGGAAGTGTCCTGCCAATCTTGTCGGTCTCTTCAGATCGACCTGAACTTCGGACCGTGCCTGACAGACTCGTTGCTGCTTCAAGCTTTGCCTACCGGTTTAAGAGCTAAGATAAGTCACCTTACCATATATGTTATGGACAGTTGGTAAGCTAGTAACGTAAGCTAGTTTTGAGGACTCCCAGCAAAGGTCATCGGCCAGCTCTCAACCTTGTAGTGATATGCCAAGAATCATACACTGATAAAGGTAAAGAATGTTGTTCATCCATCACATCTCCATCACAGTTAAGCAAATATGGAAACAATGAAAACCCCATGCCGCGTTCAGTTAGATCACTAGGAAAATTGACCTAGTGTTTATAGTGGAACACAAGATAGTAATGCATTCCCAAGCAAAAAAAAACCTGAAAAATGAAATGCAGTATATTGTGACCCAGACCTTGATTTGGACAGTGGTCCTCTGATTCATAGTGGAACAGAACCACTCTTTAAGGAATCAAGGACAGAAAACAGAAGTGGGATGTGTCAGACATTGGTCACGGGCCAGTGGCACAAATATTTTGCATTTATCTTATTTTGCTATTTCTGTTGTTTTCTCTTGTTTTGTCAGGCACCAATCCCCTTGAGTCTTTTGATGGATACAAGTTTTCAACTGCTAGACATAAGTAAGATTACTGTTTATTGGAAAATCATGTGAGTTTGTCGAACATTGGATAGGTTATTAAATGTTTCACTGTTTTTTCAACTTTACCATTTCTCACATCTAATGCCAATCAGTTCCGGCCCTCCTGGAAAGAGGCCACCATTATACCTATTGCCAAGCCAGGGAAAGACTCCAAAGATCCGAATAACTACTGCCGTATAGCGTTGACCAGCTGTGGCTGTAAGACCATGGAAAGAAATATCAATGACTGTCTTGTTTGGTTTCTTCATGGAAGCCAAAAGTGGCTTCCGGAAGATAAGAAGTGCAATGGATGACCTTGTGTGTCTTAAAACTTAAGTAAGAGAGGGATTTTTAAATGAAGAACATGGTGTCAATTTTTTTAGACCTTGAAAAAGCACATGACACCACTTGGAAATATGGGAATATGAAAGATTTATATTATATGAACCTCAGGGGGAGCTTACCCCTTTTTATTCAAAATCTTTTGCCTGTGATTTTTATGACCATGAAATGGGAAGGAATTAGATGGGTGCAAGGCGTGAGGTTTTACATCCCTTTCAACAGCTTATGTGATATCTTGATAAGATAAAAACCAAGAACCAGGAAGGAATTCCCTTCTCTTCATGAATAGTTCCAAGGGGTCTTTTAGTTGCTGAAGGGTCATAGGCAGCCCTACACAATACCTTATTGCTGTGTTGTTGTATTGCTACTATAACAAAGAACCATTATTTTAAACATTTTATTACACTAAAGTTCCATTCAGCATCCATTCATTCTCATCACAATTAACAGTAAACAACATGGAAAAACATGAATTTACGTTTCCTTTTACCTCAAAAGCAATTTGCTAAGAAATCTTCATCAAAGGACAACCTTACTCTTCTCAGTTATGAGACCACCAAGTTCTTCAATAAAATTGAGGGAATTCATGCATCAGATGGCAAAGGACGTTGCTGGATTTTGCGTATCCATGAGATTTAACCTAAGTCAGAGAACGCTGTATATATTCTGTTTTACAAGTAATACTGAGCGATATGAATGACCAATGCTCAAGTACATCTGGTTAAGTGTCACACCATAGTTTGACAAACATAGTTGCATGATTGAGTGACAGAGCTGCCAAATGGAAAAAAATGACAAATGAAACTTGACCAGCTTACTGGGGCCTGCAAAGAAATTTTGCCAACCTTCAAAGCAGGATTTGATGAAATGTCCACAGAAAATGGAAGTGGCATCTTCTTCATCAGTATTACTTTTTTATGTGGACTGCATGGGCTCGTACATTTTGCCGATTGCGCCAATACAAGTCTGCTTGAGACAAAGAAAGGTATGTTTGGTGCTGTCGCACCCTGTACAGAGCTAGCAATAGTAAAACCCTCAGAATCTGCAACTGTTTGGCTGCTTTAGACACATTGCAAAGCTTTTGCTTGCATCGTAGATGAGAGTAATAGATGGAATTTTCTTCTTATATTTTGCTGTTTTTAAGGAGTGCAAACTTGCACAGCTTGCTACTCACGCCATTCAGGGGTAGTCGATTTAACATTGTTTTTGCCTATGCATCTTTCTTTTTCTTTTGCGGAACGAGTTCATATACTTTATAAATGGTAAAAAGGCAACAAATTACACTGTTTTTAATGTTCAGAAAACTCCAGAACTGATTGCTAGATGCAAGGCACTAGGTGTCGACTAAATATCTGTAGCTGCATCACATTTTAGTTGAGGCTCCTCAAAATACGCAGCAGTTTATGGATAGAAAACGTATGTCATTTGGATCTTTTTCTGCAGTTCAAAGTGATGTTTTCTTTGAAGAATTGGTTTCATCTCATACATTTGATGATAAAGTGTAGTGAATCCTCACAATTGTTTTTACCAGCTAAAGACCAAACTTTTACACCTCTATGGGGACCATTTATTATCTGGGAAGTAAAGTGACATTTCATCGTCTACTCAACTTCAAAGTTTTCGGAAAGTGTATTCGCATACATTGATGGACTTCTTTGGTGCAAGCCAAACATCAGCATCATAGCGTGTGAGGTGTATTAAATGTTTTCGCAAAACAAAACCATGGAGTGGCTAAACAGCAAATCTGTAGATGAATTACAACATCTTTTATCATCTGCCCATTTACAGTGCCACAAAGTGTCTCAGCTATTCCATCAGCGCCATCTTCAAGTAGACGAACTTTGAAGGGAAGCGATTTTGGAAAAGCAAAAGAAATTAGAAGAGATACGCCTAAAAAAAACAAAAAATATTAGAACAATGCACAAAAGTTATTGTTTAACATGGCCTTTGCCAGACCAAAGAGGAATTAAGTGGACCATAATTTGGACGACTACTCCTCAAATACAGAGAAAATTGCAGCACTTAAAATACAGCTCAGGTTCGTAGATCATGTTTTGGGTCAAAGGCCTAACGACAAGGGTCTTTTCTCATTTTCCAAAAAAATGCAGGAGTAAACGTGTGCAGCTGATGGTCATTCAAGTTGAAAGAACACATGGTATCATTTTTGGGGTCAAAAGAAAAACTAAATGGAATGACAGTTTGTCTTGTTTCAGCATCAAAATCCCCTACCCTCATGAGGTGTTGCCGGTCCCTGGGCCTTATTGGCGACTGTCGACCAAGCCCTTATGGAAGAAAATGGTAGAACCTAACATGACAATCTTCAAAATGGCTCCATATATAAACGAGTTTGTCAGAACATTAGAATTATTAAGTACTGATGCTTAAGACCTGCTGCTTGGAAAAGAGGCTGTTTAATCAGGAAATCGCCATTATGTGAACTAGTAAAGCCTCAAGATTCTGATGAGGAGGCCAAGAGCCTCCTTGAAGGCATCATGTCAGCAGTGCATGTGAACACCCTAGATCTGTATAAGGACTTGTATAATGCCATGGGGGCGATAGAACCTAAGTGACGAAACACTGAGCAAGGCAGAGTTTTGTCCTGCAGAAAATATAGCGGCATAAAGGCTTATGGCAAGGTATGGCCATTCGATCAAGAAAGCCTGCCATGCCAACCAATGTACAAGAGAAAGCAAAATCATGTTTTCAGCAAATAAAACTAGAGCAAGAAAAACATGGCAGAAAAGTAAAGTCATCTTCAAAAAAAGGAGAGAAGAACTTCGGAGGCTGAGAGCAGAAATTCTAACGGCCAAGGAAACAGAAATTGCGCAAGGAACAGAAAAAGCAAACACGAAATGAAAAGCTCCTCAAAAGCCTTCAGGAGCAAATGGAAAAAAAAATTGGTAGAGACAAAAGGCAAATTAGCAGCTTTGAAAGTGGAACTAAATGCACGAAAGATCATACTGCAGCAGGAAAGTGTCAAAGCTTTGTTTGCTTTTAGCAGTGGGGGAAAGAATTATAACATTCATAGATTGAAGGGAAATCGTGCTCACTCATTGGAGCAAGCCCAATCTAGTCAAATAATGATGACAGGTTACATTCAAGGACACTTGTCAATGAAAACATTGCACATGTTTGACAGCGGTCAGGATGTTACATTTTATGGCAGGATGATCTCCTATGATGATAAGAAAAGAGACATTGCTGTGTTTTATTCCTCTGATATGGAAGACTGGGTTTTCTGAGGATAAATGATCAGTGCAATGATTCATTTGATGTATCATTAGATGATACGCTGGAAGACATGGAGGCGGGAAATATGTCTGTCCTGTGATCCATCTGCTGAAGGGTGATGGTTGAGGTAAGCTTTAATCAATTGCCTATAAGGGCAGTTCACCTACAGAAATATCAATATTTAAACATGGTTTGTTGTGTCTAGTGACCATCTGAAACGGTGAGCCAAATTCCATTGAGATTGCCTTTGAAATGTTGAAGATAGAGCAATTTAAATGCAAAACGTTCAGCTTTCCCAGGTTCAGTTAATTTCAGCGAATTCACACAAAATGTGTAAGAATGGAGACTAAATCACATAAACCTGAAATGACTCTTACTTTGTCATTTCTAAAGCTATCTTCAGTCTGTTCTTAGTTTTGTGCTTGTTGTGGTCATAGGTGCATGGAAATCACCAAAAAGGTGGCCCAATTTATCTTAAAATTTTATCTGGCTTAGCTAACAAGGGGCATCTGGGATGTTATCTTGAATAACCATCATGGGAGACTTAAGTGATTTTACTCATACTTATGTTTTCTCACCATCTAACCAGCACCTTATGAACCAAGTATTGAAGACATTTAGGGTGCACCCATCCATGTAACTTCGTTTTTATTATGAAATGGGATTTATTAGCTTTTGTTAGATTATTGAATAAAGTCATATGATATATTTTGATAGCAGTAAATGTATACAATACTTCAGTCATATTTGCATCATTTCGTGAAATATTACACTATTGAATCTAAACTTTTTTGCAGTAGGCAATCGTAAGTATATTTAAATGTTTCTATGAATCACAATCTCAAATTCAATCCTCAACCCTTTCTTTACAGGTCCATAGCTATCCAGTCTGGTTTAATCTGAAGTACAAGGATGATTCATCAATAACCACCTTTAGACTCTTTGATGACCTAAAAAGTGGGGATATTGAAATAATATCAATCGAAGGTTAGTGAAAGGCTTCTCTTGTGAGCAAATACCTGAAAGGGAACCAGTAAGTTTAGTGGAACCTGTCTGACAGGTTCTAGCGCTTGCTGGAACCTTCCTGACAAGGTTCCATGAGACAAAATCAATTCAAATCACTCCGTGGAACCTTCTTGACAAGGTTCCATGAGAGAAAATCAATTCACCTGACTTGGTGGAACTTTCTTGACAAGGTTCCACCAACATTGGCTTAACTGGTGGAACCTTCTTGAGGAGGTTCCACCTCAGAAAATCAATTCACCTGACTCGGTGGAACCTTCTTGACAAGGTTCCACCAATTTTGGTTTAACTGGTGGAACCTTCCTAATGTTCCACCTTGCTCCTCTGCTTGTAGAACAAAAACTAATAAACTAATGAACTTATATGGTTAAAATCAAGATTATTTTATTCAAAATTCCTCAGTAATACACATTTCTATGCTTTGTCAGTACTGCATATATAGATATATTTGATACATATACATATAATAATATATATATGGAACCATTTTCAGACCAATCTTGTATGATTTTAGTGTTGCTCACTCTTCACTTCACCAAAATCCTCTAAAATGAGTATAAATCACCTCACAGATAGTTGTCTTATCAATATATATATATATATATATATATATATATATATATATATATATATATATATATATATATATATATATGTATATATATGTATATATATATATATGTATATATATGTATATATATATATATATTTTGTATATACATATATATATATATATATATATATATATATATATATATATATATATATATATGTGTGCTGAGAGAGAGTGAGAGAGAAAAAGTTAAAAGTTAAAACACCTTAAAATATATTGAAAATTCTCCTGTAACCTCAAACCGCTAACCCAATATCCCAAATAGGTGGAACCTTGTGAGGAAGGTTCCACTGAATGGTACTGGTTCCCTTTAAGCAAGTGGAACCTATGATCTAAGGTTCCACGAACGTGTAGAACCTGTCAGACAGCTTCCACCAATCTCCCGGAACCTGTCAGAGAGCTTCCAGCAGTCTCCTGGAACCTGCAAACTAAGGTTCCAAGCCCGTGTAACCTGTCTGACAGGTTCCAGGAAAGGCCCCGTGGAACCTTCATGAAGGTTCCTCACTGGTTCCCTTTCATGTACTTGCCTCTTGTGAGGGCAAGTATTCATGGCACCTAAGTCTTTAACATTGCTTAACCCTTCCAAACCTGAGGCTATTTTCGCTCAAAGCACAAATATGAAAAGATTTTTGAAAACCATCTAAACCCCTATCTTGTTGGTATTCATTTGATAGCCCTCTCAGTACTTTCAGAGTACCCAATGCGCCAGGGTTTCAATTAATTTTTCAGGTTTTTTGGCTACATTTTTGTATTGACCAAATTGACCACCAGCTGCACAAGGGTTGACTTTTTTTGTGAGATGTTAGGTCACAATTGTTATTGTGACACATGGATGAAACATCATTGGAATATGTTTGTGTATCAGAAGGAATCTATTGAATCTACTTTCATCGTATCATTTATATGATAAATGATGTATGAAAGGTTAAGTATATTTCTTATAGGGAATTAGTCCGAATTACTATTTGGAGTATAGGTACTATGTAGATATATTTCTTGGTTTGTGCACGTAGTTTTTTTTTAACACCCCCATTCTTGTCATTTCAGGCTAGAATGAAGGCTTGATTACTGATAAATGTTGTATTGGGATACAGTTACGTGTTTATTAATGCTGTGCACACATATATATTTAAAGTTGTGTAGATTAAACAATTACCCATTTTGCTCATTTTTATACTTATGCAGATTGGAAATGAGCCATTTTTTTCAAACGGTCTTAACTGTCTTATTTGTGGATGCATTCAAACGTTTTGGACAGTAATGGTCTTATTTCATCCGTTAGTTGGTAGTCAGGGTATTTTTTTTATACTGATTTTCACTTTTTTTAAATCTCTTGTTATTGCTATTGAGGTAGCTGTGAGATTTGTAAAAATACTCGAGGTGCTGAGACGAAGCCGTGTATCCACCAGGGATATCATATACAGAACAGCATCCAAGGGGTCTATGTAGGTCTAAATAACACAATTGACTGCCTCGGGGAACCCTTAGCTGGTGGGCACTCTGCTCGCCTTATAAAAGGAGTATGTGTGGATCTGTCTATGGATACCCTCCATCTTAAATATGCCTTGGTTCTCTTTGGATCTAAAGGCTCTGCTCTTACTCTACCTCTTTTTCTTCTTTCGCCTAGAATAATTATGCTTTATCCATCATGACTAGCCAGTTATAGGTAGTGCAGGAAACCAGATTACCTGGCAAAAACCACCACCTAGCCCCAAGTCACTGGCAACTGGTAAGAGATGGTGTGCAGTCTTGGCCTTAGACCACACAGCCATCACAGCAGACCATATTTATATGTAAGGAAAGAAAATATGACAAGATAGTAGATTTTGCCCCTGGATCATATGATTTTGCGACCCTGTTTATATGCAGTGCTCGACATTAAGGCTAGCCATGTATGGACGGAAAATATGACAATAGAGTAGATTGTTTATATGTAAGGACAGAATATATGACAAGATAGAATATTTTGCCCCTGGATCATATGATTTTGCGACCATGTTTATATGCAGGGCTTGACATTAAGGCTAGCCATGTATGGAAGGAAAATAAGACAAGAGAGTAGATTTTGTCCCTGGATCATATGATTTTGCGACCCTGCTTATATGTAGGGCTCAGCATTAAGGCTAGCCCTGTATGGAAGGAATATATGACAAGAGAGTAGATTTTGCCCCTGGATCATATGATTTTGTGACCCTGTTTATATGCAGGGCTCGATATTAAGGCTAGCCCCGTATGGAAGGAAAATATGACAAGAGAGTAGATTTTGCCTCTGGATCATATGATTTTGCGACTCTGTTTATATGCAGGGCTCGACAATAAGGCTAGCCATGTATGGACGGAAAATATGACAGAGTAGATTTTGCCCCTGGATCATATGATTTTGCGACCCTGTTTTTATGCAGGGCTCGACATTAAGGCTAGCCCCGTATGGAAGGAAAATATGACGAGAGTAGAGTATTTTGTTTTGCCCCTGGATCATGTGATTTTGCGACCCTGTTTGTATCTTGGATTAAGTATAGATTATGGTTGTTCATCTAAGTTTGTATGGCGGGCAAATATGACAAGAGAGTAGATTATTTATTATAGCATAGTATTTTATTATAGGTATCTTCAGCAGCAGTAGCAGTAGTAGCTAGAATCATGTCAGCACTAGTAGTAGTAGTAGTAACAGTAGTAGATGGACAAGAGAGAAGACAAATAAATAGCCATTACTGCCTGGAAAAATATCATACACTTCCTTTTCCTCCTCCTCTCTGCTCCCGACGCAAGCAATTTTATCGGTAGCACACTCACGGTCAGACAACTTAGAACCGAACCATTCCAATGCTGAGGCCACTTTCATTCAAAATACATAAGATAATTACGCTAAGATTTTCGCAAACTATCTAAACCCTGTCATTTTGGTATTGATTAAATAGCTCTCGCAGAGTACTCTCAGATGAGTACTCATGTGCCACCAGCAGCATAAGGGTAAGAATGAGGAATATTTGAAATTATCTAAACCAGGTTTGTTAAAAAACAGCATTTAATACTATAATAATAACAATATTGTAACTGTAAAAGTAATTTTAATTATTATCATAATAATAATAATAATTATTGATAATGCATGTTGCAGATGTGTAGGTACATTATCTTTCAAACAATAACAATGTTATCATAATAATAACATTACAATTATCATAATGACTATTATTATTATAATTTATATTACCATAATAATAGTTAATGATACACTGAAGATGTAAAGGGTTAACATTGTAATCCATTGAGCTGAACCCTTCCAATGCTGAGGCTACTTTCGCCCAACACCCAAAGGCGCAAAGATTTTTGAAAACCATCTAAACCCTGACATGTTGGTATTCATTGGATAGCTCTTGCTGAGTACTATCAGGTCAGTACCAATGTGCCAGGGTTTAAGTCATTTTTCAAGTTTTTTTAGCATAATTTTGTAATGGCCAAATTAGCCACCGGCATCATAAGGGCTAAGTGTGCAAAAAGTCGTCCCAACCTAGAAGCCTGACCGTGGAGTCTACCTCTGTACAAGATCATTATTTATATTGCATTGAATAGCAAGTGAAACAGTCGCAAGCATGTACATCATTTACAAACATACATATACATATATAGTCATATATAAACTGTATAGATACTGATATGGCACCTCGAAAACTGGCACGATTCTAAGTAGCGGTGACGGGTGCCTTGCCTCCATTCATCTACAATATCGAATACTATAGCAACAATGAGTGAATTGAGCCAGTACACCACAGTTGTTTTTTTATTTTCCATCGATTGCGTCCACTACTTTAGACGTGCAACAATTGCGTCCCTTCCGGACAAGAAGAAGAAAATAACCTTCAAGCAATACGCAAGTAACAACCAATCACAGCCCGGGATTTCATACATCACCTAAATGTTCGGAAAATTAAAACAATTCTTGAAATGATCATAGGTACGAAGCGTTGCTGTGATTGGTCGAATCCCATACCATTGGTCCAATCACAGAGCAGTGTTGCTTCTTGGGTTTATAGCGATGAGCCGTTTCATTATTTTTACACAGTGGCAGTCCTGCTCACGACAAGAAGCACATTTGAATATCTCGTCCATGCGATATTTCCATGATAAAATATAAAAGGAGAGAACATCCCTTTCAGATTGAAACCACCCCATGGACCAAAGGAAACTACTACTCCGTTCTTCCCTTCAACCAATAACCCCAGGGTGACCAAGATGTCTGACACATGTAAAAAAAATTGTCGCAAGGATATCTTTTCACAACTAGAAATTTTATCACAACAACAATTTGAGGGACAGCCGTCAATGAAAATTCTTACTGTAAAAAAAAATTCTAAGGAAAAATCTTTGGAAATGAATGAATAACAGCTAATACCTATCAATCCCAAATTCTCAACATAAAATTCTAATTATATTTTGTTTTGAGGTGAATGATAGACGGATGTCAATCAAATAGTTTGAAAAGAAAATTTCATTGCAACAAACTTTAATGCATATGAGTCAGACAAATGGGTCGTTCTGAATAAGACTGGAGATTTTGACTCTGGGATATACATTTTGCTGATGAGATAAATATTCACAATAACTTTGTACACCAGATGCATAAAAACATTATCGTGATAGCATATGCAGCATTGCATTATTAATGACCTTATATGGCAAAATGCACAAATATGGAGATTTGACATCTCGACAAGCATTCCACCAAAAGAAATACCGATGATTTCATAAACCTCTAACAACTTACTTAAATGGAGGGAAACTTAAAATAAATTGAACCATTCGCAATCTATAACTATAAGTTAGGTGAATTGAGTTTTATGATAAACAATAAATTAGAAAAAATACAAAGCTACAAAAAATCAAGCACAATGCCCGATGACACAATTGCAATACGCTGTCCTTGCAGCGTATTGTACTCTACAGAGACAGTACCTATAAGAAGAAAATAAATAGTTCACTCTCCTAAATGCTTAAACGAATAACTGCTATATTGAGTTCTGGGTCAAGATTCTCACCAATCAGATGAATAGTTTAACCCTTACAATGCTGAGGCTACTTTCGTCAAAAGCACAAAGATTTTTGTAAACCATCTAAACCCTGTCATGTTGGTATTCATTGGAAAGCTCTCGCTGAGTACTCTCAGATGAGTACCCATTTGCCAGGGTTTCAGTCATTTTTCAGGTTGTTTGCACCATTTTGTATTGGCCAAAATGGCCGCCAGCAGCGTAAGGGTTAACATTGTCCACAGCAGCACCGCTCCCATACAGGCAACTCCGCTTAATCCGGACATGTGTAATCCGGATTTTCGTCTAAACCGTACAGATTGGAAGGTCCCAGTCCCTTCCTATACATATAATTCCTAAACACATGACATAAATTTAGGGTCCACATCAGTCCGGATTAAGCAGAGTTGCTTGTATTTTCCTTATTCATGATCCAACTTGTCTATAAAGTATTTTGTCAATACCTTTTTGACCAATAGCATTATTTCCAAAATTGTTAGAAGAAATGATAATCATAGCACATTCTGCAACTCCAAATGTTAATTGTTCTATTAATTCATGCTCTATGACAGAAAAATTCCCGAAAAGAACCTAGAAGGAAAATTCCCAGTTTTTCTTGGGATTTTGAATTCTGTGTAATCCTCATTTTTCCTGCCATATTGCAGTTCAGTCATGACTAGCCAGTTGTAAGTGGTGGAGGAAATCTGGATACCGGGAGCCAGATAATTAGAATTTTTTTTCCTATTACTGAGAAGTACTTATCTGTTATTATTTATGAAGCTAGTGACACCAATCGTCAATAGAGGGCGATTGGTGTCATTAGCTTCATAAATAATAACAGGTAATGTACTTCGATAGTAAAAAACCACCACTCAACCCCAAGTCACTGGCAACTTTCTCACTTTCCTAGTTTACTCGGCTAGTGTTGAGAGACAGAGAGTAGTCAGTGGCAATAGTAAGACCACTTGGCTGTCAAGATCGGCCATTTTTTTCTCGGGTCATGAATGTTTGAGAATCAATGTATAGTGAGAGCGCAGAACAGGGTCACTGTGTATAATAACTAAATCTGAGACAAAAAGAACTGAACAATACCTCCCATAGTATTACTTACAATAACATATGCTGCCTTTATCTAAAACAAGCTGAGTGTTTCCCCATACCTTTCCACCTGTACATACCCCTCATCCCCCCCCCCCCCTCCAAGCCCCCCTTTTTCTTGAATCTCAGTTCTGCCACCTTATGATGGAACCAGGTATAATAATAGCACTGCCAAATTTTACCATCAAACATTGAGAATAATAAATACATAAGGTTTTCATTTTCAATATATTGTACAAAATAGTTCATCTTTTCTTGAAACCGGTGTCCTATCCATGAATGCTGATGCACTGCAACCGCTCTTCACTGGTTCTGACCGGATCCAACTGGTTCAGACTGGTTCTGGCTTGATATAAAGTAATGGCGGCGGATGTTGCCGTATATTTTGCGGTTTTGTTGTGAGGTTAAGAGGTTGGTTGTTTTCCAAACTGCCCCTGCGAAGAAAGGAAAAATAAAAACACATGTAATAAAGGAAGAAATGAAGGAGTTGGCATCAAAAGTATTTTTGAATGCAAATCTAAAACACCTTAACCATTATGCTGCTGGTGGCTAATTTGGCCTTCGATGAATAAAAGAATGGATATGTAGCAAGAGACCAATTACTATATGCGCTATATAGTGAAGGCCAGGGGTCTCAAATCAGGCCTAAGTGTGATGTCACTGGGCGATAAAGACCAATGAGGGCTCTCTTATTGTTTTCATTACAGAGAAACTTGCACACCAGCATGTGCAGAACATGACTTTTGGGCTATTTGCCGCAGCCAGCTTGTTCAGGTTGACCCGCTGGTTTCATAACCACTTGCTTTTATTCATCTAAGATTTGGCCAATACAGAATGATGCAAAAAAGCTGAACATAATTACACTAACTTTCTATTAGATATTTCTCTGAATATGAAGCCGATGGCGCCTCCTATTAAGACAAACTAAACTGTTGAACATATCTTGCCTGTATATTTTTCAAAATAAGAACTTATTAGGCAGATACTTCTAAAAGCCAGAAGCCTTTTTTGAATGCTACAGGCACAAATAATAGGTTGACATGGCGAGCATTTAAATTCCTTCTTTTTTTTTCTTTAGAATAAGATATTTACCCAACTGGTGCTTGTGACCTTTTTTCTTTAGAATAAGATATTTACCTAACTGGTGCTTGTGACCTTTTTTCTTTAGAAAAAGATATTTACCTAACGTGTGCTTGTGACCTGTTTTCTTTAGAATAAGATATTTACCCAACTGGTGCTTGTGACATTTCTTCTTTAGAAAAAGATATTAGAATAAGATATTTACCTAACTGGTGCTTGTGACATTTTATTTAGAATAAGATATTTACCTAACTGGTGCTTGTGACATTTCTTCTTTAGAAAAAGATATTAGAATAAGATATTTACCTAACTGGTGCCTGTGACCGCGAAGTAACATTATGCTCCTTTATGGCGTTTGGCTTCTGTTGTTGTTGTTGTTGTTGTTGTTGTTGTTGTTGTTGCTGCTGCTGCAGCTGCTGTAGCTGTGTCATCTGCTGTGCCAGGGCGTATTGGTTGTACGGGTACATCATGGCCGCCGCCTGGTGCATACCGTTATAGCCCATGGCTAAATATGCAGGGTGTGACGATATAGCTGCCGCATACGCCATTTGTCCATATAAGGCATTTTGGACACTACTGGTTGTTGCCATGGTGACTGCTGCCTGTGTTTGTGGTCCGTTTTTGCTCCTCTCCATTGCCGTTGACGATGACAATGTTTGGAGTTTTGCGGGCGCACTTTCCTTGTTCAGGTTTTCCATACTGTCCATGCGCCGTAGAATCTTATCTTTGAGAGTGGTCATTGCACTTAAGTGAGAAATCTCCGGACTTTCGCGCCCGTTCACAATGAACTGCTGTGATTGGCTGTTCGCGGGCATTTTCCCTTTGGTCAGAAGTCCGTTGAGCATTGCACCGTTTTTCGGACAATGTCCATTGTTTAATTGATTGCGCAAATGAAAGTCACCCGATTCTTTAAGTCTCTCGTTCATGGCGTCGTGCCGCGATTGTGATTGTGATTGGCTGTCCAAATGCGCGGCCCCGTTAAACACATGTCCTCCTGCGGCGAGAGTCATCTCATGAGGATTCTCGGGATTATACAGCGAGCTCATTGGTGGACTCTGGGACTTACTATTCGGTGACGGTTCCCGCGAGATCTCACCCGACGGCGTCCTTTCAACTCTTCGCACAGCGTCAAATTTCTTATGCGGTTTGTACGCTTCCCCCGATTCATCAAAGCCGCCCGCACTTCCCGTGGGCGAGCGCTGACTCTCCGCCGATGTCCGCCCGCACATGAGTCTCTCGGCGGCCAAAAGCGGCGGCGTACTCAGCGCGTTTTTCAGCAGCGGCAGATCAGCGCTGAGACTGTAGCTCTTGATTGGATGACCTTTGACCTCAGCGCTGGTCATGTGACACTCGCTCTGAGCATTGATGAGGTTTGGCGGGGAGAGCGAGGGGGAGCGACTGGATTCTATGGAGCTTTTGTTGGAAGTGCTGGTGTGTACGTGGTTGTGGAATGACGATGCGTTGGGCGAGGAGTGGGAGTTCTGACGCGCACCAGGGGAGTGGTTGAGGGGCGCAGCAGGATACTCCTTCTCGTTGGAATCCCAAAGTTTCTGCAGCTGAAAAAATAACCAATATCAAAATTAATAAACCAGAATAATTAAAAATATCAACATCAATAACCCAGAATTATTAAAAAATATCAAAAATATCATTGAAAATATCGAAATTATTAATCAAGAATCATTGAAAATATCGAAATTAAAAACCAAGAATTATTGAAAATTTCAAAATTAATATCCCAGAATCATTGAAATATAAAAATTATAAATATAGAATTATCGAAAATATCAAAAATAATAACTAAGAATCATTGAAAATAACAAAAATTAATAACCCAGAATTATTGAAACATCAAAATTTATTCATTTATTTTCTTATAGTGTTTATTGTATTCACTCTTTCATGGTATACTGTTGTTTCATGTGCCTCTTGTCTAGTATCCATTCCCGCTTGCCAGAGAAAGCGTGACTACGTACCTTGGCTTTGGCGAAGGTTTCGAGATCGCTGGGTCTCTTGAGCGCCCTCTGTAGGTAGTCCTCCACCATCTCCTGTCGACTCGTGATGTTCTGCTTACGGAAAACCGGATGGTTGGCGAGAAAATGCTGCCGCTCCAGTTCGGCGTAACTTCGCTTCCGGTGCTCCTCCGATGCCGTCGCCGTCGACGATGACGAGAAATTCAGCATTTCGTCTGGAATGTTTTCTCGACCGGGCGATGAGGAGGACATTTGCGATGCATAGGGGCACACGCTGCCGCTGACGCCGTTCGGTGACGGCATTTTGTGCGAATGCGAATGCGAATTCTGCGTCGCCAGCATTGCCACGTGGTTATGGTACTGGCTCTCGCCGGAAATGGGAAGATTGTTGTTGTTGTTGTTGTTATTGTTGTTGTTGTGTTTTTCGGGCGGTCGCGCGGCCTCGGGGCTGGAGGTCTGCCGATGGAATGTTCCCATGCTGGTCTGTAGGATTACTTTGTTGTGCTTGTGTTCCGCGCTGGCGCCAGCTGGGAGGTCCAGACTTTGCGCCGCCCTGGTGGCCAGGTGGGGAGGCATGTTTTGTAACTGCGGAAAAATCTCCCTGGAAAGAACAAATGCAAAGAAAATGTCATTTAAAGCTAAGGACATATTAGGAAACTCTAAGCATTAAAGCACAACATTATAATTGAATTCAATATTCCAAGTTCACTATTTTTTCTAAAGGGCAAGCAACAGGGAGAAAAATGTGAACAATTAACTCTCAAAGTATTGGAAGGAGAATTGCGGTTTGGGTTTCGATGAACATTTCTCCATCAGATATTTTCCAAGGCAGAATTTATAATGGTGACATCATCAAAGTAGTCAGAATATTTTCGGCCACTAGATGCGTGACTAGGTTAGAAAATATATATATATATATATATATATATATATATATATATATATATATATATATATATATATATATATATATATATATATATATATATATATATTATATATATATATATATATATATATATATATATATATATATATATATATATATATATATATATATATATATATATATATATATATATATATATATATATATATATATATATATATATATATATATATATATATATATATATATATATATATATATATATATATATATATATATATATATATACACACGCAACACACATACATACAGGTGAGGAAATCCTTCCACGCTTACCTGCCGTGCCCGTTAAATATGTCCCTCTCCACAGGGGCTTTCTGCTGTGCGTTGCTGTGACCATGATTACCAGACTGACTGTTGGTACCCAGACCTGAAGTAGAAAGATTCATAGATTCAGAATGAGGGAGTAGCACATTTAAATTTATCAGAATATAATAGGTTATAAATATTGCTAATCATGGTACATATAAACAACATTTTGAATGATACTGCCTGCCTCCAAGGAACCTTATAGTTAAATTTAGCACTGTAGGCTTAAAAAATTTCACTAATAAATCATGAACAGTAAAGTAATCATTATGCTTAACTAGAATATTTTCATTCACCTTTTTGTGCTAACGAGTTATACTTGTGGAGCTTTGATACATATGCAAAATGTCTTCAGAATTAAGCAAGCAGACATGAGTAATCATTTGAAGTAGAATTGCTGATTTGATTTGTGATGATTAACATTTCTATGTCAAATTCTCAGTGAAATGTGCCTTCCCGAGGAAATCATTCCCAAGCCATTTTTTTCGGACCTAAAGGCATAATTGGGAAAAAAACACCTTGAAACGCACACGTACCTAGGAATTTTTCTGAGTGTAGTGTGTTGAGCGTACGTAGGTCAGGTATTATAGCACACTTACCTAGAAGTTTTTCTGAGTGTAGTGTGTTGAGCATACGTAGGTCGGGTATTATAGCACATGTACCTAGGAGTTTTTCTGAGTGTAGTGTGTTGAGCGTACGTAAGTCGGGTATTATAGCACACTTACCTAGGAGTTTTTCTGAGTGTAGTGTATTGAGCGTACGTAGGTCGGGTATTATAACGCACTTACCTAGGAGTTTTTCTGAGTGAAGTGTGTTGAGCGTACGTAGGTCGGGTATTTTCATGAGAAGTTTGGCGAAGAGTGCCGTGTCCTCGGGATGGTTCCGCGCCATCAGTCGCTGCAAACCCTGCGTGAGTTTGGTCTGCATGCGCTCCACCAGATCCACGTTACGGAGCCCCGGCCGATCTGCAGAGAGAAAACGCAAATAAGAGATACAGGAAATAATCAAATATATATATATATATATATATATATATATATATATATATATATATATATATATATATATATATATATATATATATACATAACTTAATCCAAGATTAGCCAATTCAAGGAGATAAAATAGAAATGAGAGGTAAAGGAAATATTTATATTTCCCTAAAACAAGAGCTGATCTTAGGAGAGAAAACAAAAGTCTGATATAAACACATTCAAAATTCGTCCAAAATTAACCACATACAGGGACAGAGAACAGAAATGACACAGTGAGAAAATATTTGTATTTCTTTCAGGCTCAGCAAATCTTGGGAGAGATTTTCATGTGAAAATGAGAGAAAAAAATATTCATAATTCCAGAGAAATTGGCCAATTTCAGGAGATCAAAAATAAGAGGCATAGAAACTATTTGAGATTGACCCGCCTGACTGTTGGTGATATATATCTAATAAAAGCAATTTTCATAAAATATTTGAAAAAGAAATGTTGATCAGAAACGAAGCAACAACTTCATTTTTCAGTTTTTCTTGTATTTATTTTGTGTTTGCTAAATTAGCCACCAGCAGCACAAGGGTTAGGTTGGCAGAAAATCCAACTGCCCCCATTTCCACATTGATAGATGAGAGATGGGTTAGACAGCTATGCAAAACACCCAGTGGGAGTCCAGATCAACTTGACCCAGTTCTGGGCAAGAAGTAGGTCAGGGTGGGATGTTCACAGAGGTCATGGCCACGTGCCAATAACAAGGCAGTTATAGGAGAAATATGACCCATTAACCCATTCATGCCCAGAGCTTATCTAATCAACAAGCGTTGTCTGGAACAGTGAAACTTTTGAAGGTAACTTTTAAGTTGAGCAGCAATTCGTAAAAAATATTTGAAGGAGAGTTGTCGTTTGGGTTCTGATCAATATTTCTCCTTTTTAAATGAAATACTAGTCTCAAACATATGGGCAAAATAGTCAAGGCGATTTTGGGCAATTTTGGGAGATTTTGGGTGCTACAACCATCAATGAGTAAACCCATTCACAACTAGAACACCAACACAGTCTGAAACATATGGAAATGTGTCAATGATAAAGCAATATATCAACCCTTCCAATTCTGACGCTATTTTCGTCCAAAGCACAAGAACCAAAGATTTTTGAAAACCATCTACACACACACACATATATAAACATATATACATATATATATATATATATATATATATATATATATATATATATATATATATATATATATATATATATATATATATATATATATATATATATATATATATATATATATATATATATATATAAATAAATATATATATATATGTATATATATATATATATATATATATATATATATATATATATATATATATATATATATATATATACATATATATTTAAATATATATATATATATTATTATATATATATTTATATATATATACCCATCCTTATTAGTAAAAGAGTGTGGCGTACCGGCTGCGACGATGACGACGGCTGAGAATAGAGCAGCCTCCTCATCGCTCATGGTCAGCGCGTTCAGGCGGTCAGCAAAGTCAAACATAGAGTCCAGGAGAAAACCCGCGCCATTCGTTACCTGCAGGAAAACATACGAGACAAGAATGAGGAAAAACCTCCTTTAACCCACAAACTCACAAACATATTTCACATATTGTTTAACCCCTCCAATGCTGAGGCTACTTTCATCCAAAGCAAAAGAACGGAAAATTTTTGAAATCCACCTAGACCATGTGATATTGGTATTCATTGGATAGCTCTCATTGAGTACTTTCAGATGAGTACCCATTTGATAGGGTTTCAGTCATTTCAAAGGTTTATTGCATCATTTTGTATTGGTCAAATTAGCTACCAGCAGCAGAAGGGTTAAAATATGACAAAGAGACCAGGTGAGTGGAGAAAATATATCTAAATATGAAACTGAATTCGATATGCAAAAATAGATAAGGCCACTCCAATTTAATTACTTGTCTTACGAGCTTTTTTTGGAAAAAAAATCCTGTCAGACTCCAAAAAAAAAGAAAAAAAAAGTCATCTTTGGTGTCTTACGGACGAAAGTTGTTTTGAAATTTTCTGTCAGACTCCAAAAAAAAAAAAAAAAAAAAAGTGCAAGTTTTAAGAATAAATTTGTAAGTGTGATTCAATCAACTACAGGAAGCTATCATTGCTGTAGTAGAGCCTCAGACTTGAGGAGGTGTACCTCCCACCCTTCAGGTTACAGGGATTAATAGATTGATTGATTTTATTTAGTTGAGAATAGGCTGGTAGAAACATATCGCTACCAGTCCTAGTCGTCAGACTCTAAAAAAATAAAATAAATAAAAAAAGTCACATTTTTCAACTTTTTTTTTTATTCCAAAATGGCTCATTTCCTACCTCCTGAGCATGTAAGACAAGTAAATAAATTGGAGTGGCCTAAGTAACAAATAAACAAGATGTCAATGGAATGTTTCAATTCTGAAAGATACTCACCCTTTTGAAGAGTTTTCCGTTAGTAAAAAGCATTGTGTTGGTTTGAGCATCAAATAATTTGGCGAGGTGGACCAGCAAAACTTCAAAGGTACCCGCCTGGAAAAAAGCAAACAATGGCATATAAACAATGGCAATTCATAGTATAATACTACATACTATATATATATATATATATATATTTTTAAATTTTCACATGAATGTGTTTCTGAATCTCGTTTTTGTCCCTTTTTGTGCAATATTGAAAATAAATTGTGACTTGGCACTTATTGATTGTAAAAGAAACTTCAGTATCCATAGACAAACTATGTCTGTGTGTGTATGTATTGCTTATTATGTTTATGTATTATCAGAGAAATACATCCCCTTGATCCGCAATCCAATAGGTACTGCATGCTAGCCTCTACGGCATCTGCGCCTCGAGTTACGCGCTGTAGCCTGGGGTTGTATTGGTCAAGTGATCTGTGCAGTAAGCATGCACTGGCTGGCTGGGGGATGTTATCCTATCTAGGTCAGATAGTGAGAGGCAGCGAAATTTGATGATTCATGACCAGCACCCACTCCCTGTCTACTCCTCTCAGGTATTATTCAGGAAAAAATAAATGTATAAACCAATGTGTGGCTGATCCAGTCAGAAAATGTTCCAGTCATAATTTCACAAAAATGTTGATCCTGTCTCCACAGTACTGATTGAAAGGAACATTCACGAGAATAACTTGAATGTTAAGATTATCTCAGAAAAAAAATTGAAGAAAATTTGTAGCTTATGTTGCAATAAACTTATCTCCTTCAAATATTTTCTATTGACGCTCTCTTCAGCAAATATCTTCCTGAAATATTTTTCAAAAGATGCTTTCTTTAGCAAATATCCTGAAAATGGTCAGGTTTTTTTCTAGGTTGCCACGGCGCAGACCCATGAGCTGACCTCGATTGACCTTAATCTGACCTTGGATGACCTTAAATGACCTTGACCTACCTTGAGCAGCGTGACCTGGTCTTCCTGGCTCAGCACCTGGAATCCCGGTATGGACTTGGCGAAATCCACCACATTCCTTATTGCCGGCGTGAAGCACTCGGAGAACTCCTCCCATTTCTTCATATTGTCCTTATTCTCCGGGTTGGGATTCAAAGGGCATGCCTAGAAGAAAAATAAAAGCAGGATAGTCATTATTAACATGCTTATAAAACCACCAATCATAAGGACCAGCGAGGGCCCAGTTACACAAACCATTTTAATCCGTATGATACTGAGACTACTTTTGTCTAAGGCACAATATCCCGAAAAATATTTGACAATCATCTTAACCCTGTCATGTTGGTATTCATTATTAACATGCTTATGAAACCACCAATCATAAGGACCAGGGTCCAGTTACACAAAATATTTTAACCCTTTCAATGCTGAGACTACTTTTGTCTAAGGCACAATATCCCGAAAAATATTTGACATTCATCTTAACCCTGTCATGTTGGTATTCATTATTAACATGCTTATGAAACCACCAGTCATAACGACCAGGGTCTAGTCGCATAAACCAATTTAATCCTTGTGATGCTGAGACTACTTTTGTCTAAGGCACAATATCCCGAAAAATATTTGACAATCATCTAAACCCTGTCATGTTGGTATTCATTGGAAAGCTCTTGCTGAGTGCTCGCAGATGACTGCCATTTCTTCTTCAAGTATTGTCTCAAAAATGCTTAAGCCTGAGAGATTTCACAAAAGCTGTCAAGCTGCTTTTGGCTGCTGCAGGATTAACAGGTTTAGGTGCTGTCCTTGACATCGGAACATCACCTGGGTATGTCACTCAATAACTGGAGCAGAAACGTGCCCCCTATTGGCAATCATGCGTACTACAGATACGCAGTCAATACGATTCCTGATTCAAAGGTTGAGTTAGATAGGCAACCATAGTACATGGAGATAATCATATCTCTATATATGGATAAGCAAAACAATATTGATGATATTAATGATTAATGATGTGATAATAATGACAATAATAGTAATGAAAATACAGACTATATTGAAAATAATGATGCAGCTGTTGCTGCTGCTGATAATGATGATGATACTGATGATGTTGATGATGACAATAATTCAATAATATTAATATTAATAATAATAATAATAATAATAATAATAATATTAATAATGATAATAATAATAACAATAATAATGATAATAATAATAACAATAATAATAATAATAATAATAATAATAATAATAATGATAATGATAGTGATAATAATAATAATAATAATGATAATAATAATAATAATAATAATAATAATAATAATAATAATAATAATAATAATTATAGTAATAATAATAATGATAATAATAATGATAATAAATAATAAAAATAATAGTAATGATGATAATAATAATAATAATAATAATAATAATAATAATAATAATAATAATAATAACAACAACAATAACATATAATAATAATAATAATAATAATAATAATAATAACAACAATAACAATAATGACAATAATTACAATAATAAATACCATGCCTAGAAAGAGTACCAATATCAACAACAACAATAACAATAACAACAATAGCAACAGTAGTGTTTCTATAGGTAGTACCCACCACGTGTGCGGGGCAGCTGACGAAGACGGGGCTGGCCCAGGCCTTGTCGTAGAAGGCCTTGAATCTGTCGTTGGTGAACATGCAGAGTTGTTTGTGCGAGTCGATGACCTTCTGCAGTACCTCGCTGTCGTTCTCCAGAATCGTCTGCAGCATATTGCTCTGCGACTGCGAGTTCACCTTCTGCATCTGCTCCAGGATTTTCGCCTTCTCCTTCTTGGGCACCCTGCCAAACCGGACCGCTGTACACGAAAAAATAAAAATAACCGTCAATCAAAGAATGCTTGGAGCTGGAGAGAGCGTACGTGTGTGTGTATGTGTGTATGTGTGTGTGTGTGTGTGTGTGTGTGTGTGTGTGTGTGTGTGTGTGTGTGTGTGTGTGTGTGTGTGTGTGTGTGTGTGTGTGTGTGTGTGTGTGTGTGTGATTTGTGTTTCGGTGAGTGTGTTTGCGGCTGCTGAAGGGTTCTCCCCACAGGACTGAAGAACAATCGGTGTAAAGATAACGATACGTGCGTAAATAGTTCTTGGCAATTGTCCAGAGGTGTTTGTCACAAATAGTTGCCCTCCCCTATTGCTGCTGTCGGCCCTGCTTGGTTGAACGCTTGGTTGGTGTAGTGGTTGTTTACCAGTATCTGCGATGTTCTATTTCTGTCGTGCTCTACTGACACGATGCTGCTGCTATTATTGTTATCAAGCAGCTTCGGCTGAGCCAGGCTAGGCTGGCTGGTTGGCTGGCTGCAGTGATCCAATGGTCAGGCTGGCCAAGGGTAATCTCTCTCACCATTGTCTTAGCCAGCAGGGCGTCTGGGTGTCTTTTTGGACACCCAAACCCTTAAAAAGCACCCCTCAGGACACCCAAATCTTTTTGCGAGGAATTTCTTAAAATGTCAATCTCATGCATATGATTTGACTTTATCCCCTCCATGTAATTCCCATGACATTCTATAAGGATATCATGCCTTATTTTGATAAATTTATACATGTTTATGGTTGAAATCTGAGAATATTGTAGTACCCCCTAAAAATTTGGACGCCCAAAGATTTAACAATTGCCAATTTTAGGCACCCAGTTTCTAAATCCTGGCTAAGTCCTTGTCTCTCACCCTCCCTTCAAAATGAGGGCGATCATCGTAAACAGACACAATTAACCCTTTAATTCCAAAACAACCTGACCACTAACCCTTCGAATGGTTAAGCTACTTATATCAAAAGTACTTTTGAGAACCATCTATTAACACTGTCATGTTGGTTTTGACTATTACATCATTTGTCCCTACAGTTTCTATCAGGAAACTGCGACTAGAGATGCAGAAATTCGGCGAAAATACATATGACGATGTACAGTGCCGACATTCAATTCCTGCACTAAATACATGGGCAGCCCTGGCATAATTCACAATCACATGCACAATTGAAATCCAGTTTCCTGGAAACGGATGACCTCCCAACTGAAAGTAGCTTTGAATCGCAAGCTACATGGGTCATTGATGCGCTTTACTAATTTTCCCCACATGTTAACCATGGGTGTTTGTTCAACCATGCACCGGCAGACGTCCGGTTGACTGGTGCAGGAATCAAAAGCCTGTACTATAGAAATCTAGGTTACTTCTGCACTCAGTTGGCCTCTTTCTCCCTAAGTTACACCATCTCTCCGATGCTCATGTGGTGTGTCAGCTATAAATACCCCCCTCCACATGTTTACCCTACTCCTGGAGGCCAACCCATTCATGCCTGCACATCTCAAAGACAAATGACGTCTGCACCTAGGATACTTTTAAAAATAACTTAGGAATTGAGCATGGATTCACAAAATATCTGAAAAGGAACTGTAGGATTGTTTCTGTTCATCATTTTACCTCTAATTTTCTTTCAAAACTTAAGCTCTGATTGAAAAGATATTGAGCCATCCATATTGGAGTTCTCCTTGACAAGTATGTATATGTATATATATATATATATATATATATATATATATATATATATATATATATATATATATATATATACATATATATATATATATATATATATATATATATATATTTTCATATATATATATATACACATTATATATATATATATATATATATATATATATATATATATATATATATATATATATATATATATATATATATATATATATATACGTAAACATATATATATACACATCATATATATATATATATATATATATATATATATATATATATATATATATATATATATATATATACACACACGCATATGAACTGTGCCTGGGTCAGACAGCTCTCACCCAAATTGCAGGGGTGAAGCAGTTACAAAAATCTTTGCATACTTGTGCTTTGAACGAAAGTAGCCTCAGTATTGGAAGGCTTTATATTTAGATGTTTTGCCTAGATTGGTTGTGACTGGTGTTTTCCTTAACAGGTAGCTTCTGGACTATGATACTTTTAAAGGTTTCGTAAAGATAAGTAATAAGTTTTCAAAATAATTGAATGAGACTTGTTGATAGGATTTTAATGAACATTTTTTCATCAAATATTAAAAAAGTTACCAGCTGGTACACTGGCCTATATTTGTCACGTTGACCCATTAGCCTACCGATGTGAAGGTCACTGAGGGGTTAGGGGTTGGTCAGTCCAGAAAAACACATAGAATGACGCATCACATATTAACCTATTTAGGCCCACTGCAGCCAAAACCACTTGAACAAAAAACATTCCAATGACCTCTTTCTAACTTCTAATGATTTTTTTTTTCTAATTTCTAATGAATTTTTTTTTTTTTTAATATTTGATGAAAAAATGTTCATTAAAATCCTATCAACAAGTCTCATTCAATTATTTTGAAAACTTATTACTTATCTTTACGAAACCTTTAAAAGTATCATAGTCCAGAAGCTACCTGTTAAGGAAAACACCAGTCACAACCAATCTAGGCAAAACATCTAAATATAAAGCCTTCCAATACTGAGGCTACTTTCGTTCAAAGCACAAGTATGCAAAGATTCTTGTAAACATCTAAACCCTGTCATGTTGGTATTCATTGGATAGCTCTCTCTGAGTGCTCTCAGATGAGTAGCCCTGTGTCAGGGTTTCAGTCATCTTCTGTCATGTTGGTATTCATTGGATAGCTCTCTCTGAGTACTCTCAGATGAGTATCCCTGTGCCAGGGTTTCAGTCATTTTCAACTTTTTTTGCATCATTTTGTATTGTAAAAATAGCAACCAGAAGCATAAGGGTTAACATTATACAAATATGCCATGCCAGTGGGGGTAACATGATGGAATGTTTCCCCTCGGGAGGATGGTTTTCCCTCGGGCTCCGCCCTCGGGAAAACCATCCTCCCGAGGGGAGACATTCCATCATGTTACCCACACTGGCATGGCATATTTGTTTTATTATACCGAACAAACCCCATTTGTAATTTAAACAAAGCAAGGTCACAGATGACTGGTGATTCACACGTTCCCCACTAGGTGTCGCTAGTGGCAACGGGCAACATGAAGCTCTCACTGATGGCATCAGGCAACATGATGATTGTTCACTGTTAAGTCAGCCAATCACGGCTTACGATCTTCAAGTGAGGTATAATAAAATCATTTGAATGTTTACATTAACCCATTTGATTAGTACCCTTTGGATAGAGGTGTAGAAAACTTTTTCAGGAACTTCGAACCTAGTCTGCGAAAAGAGATACAATGGTTATCCCATAAACTGAAAACAAATAAGTTTAGGTCAGGTAAATATTTGAAAGTTTACAATGATTAACCCATTTGATGGGTACCCTTTGGATAGAGGTGTAGAAAACTTTTTCAGGAACTTCGAACCTAGTCTGCGAAAAGAGATACTATGGTCATCCCATAAACTGAAAACAAATAAGTTTGGGTCAGGTAATTATTTGAAAGTTTACGGTAATTAACCCATTTAATGGGTACCCTTTGGATAGAGGTGTAGAAAACTTTTTCAGGGACTAAGAAGTAAGAACCTAGTCTGTGAAAAGAAAAATCAGGGCTCGACGCTAAGGGGTGAACCTATGGCCCCAGGCCAGTAAAAATTCCCCAAAACAACTTCGGGCCAGTAAAAAAAGACCTCAACTGGTCCTACAGGCCCAGTAAACATTTGGAGACATTCTTGTTAAAAAGTTTCCCCCCCCGAAAATGTACCCATATGTTTTTGAAATAAATGAAAATAAAATCTATAAAGATAAATGCTGTGGTGAATTTTATGCAATATTCTTTCTTGTTATGTTCAAGAAAAAATGTAGGACCAGTAAAAAATTTGCAGGACCAGCAGATGCTAGGTGTTACTGGTCCTACAGGGCCAGTATCATTTTGAGTCAGCGTTGAGGCCTGAACATGGTATAACCATCCCCTAGACTGAAAACAAATAAGTTTGGGTCAAGTGCTTGTTTCCCAGTTTCCTCCAGCATTTACAACTGCCTAACCACAATTTAGCGTCCATATGACAGAAAAACTGGTAAAAAAACATTATTCGTAATTAACAAATAAGCTTGAAAATAAAAGCAAATGTCAAAGCTTGGGCTAGTCACATGTCATGCGATCAGCTACAAAAATAACTCTGATAATTGCCCGATCGTGTCTTAGTCATATATAGGGCACACAATAACATGGAAATAGTCCACTCGGCGCTGACCTACAATAGAAAAGCAAAAACAGGTTGTCAGCGCTGTAGTTGTTGTCGGTGCATTCTTTAGATAACCTCACACCCCATACGCGGGGAATCATAGGACACAAATACTCCATCCCATCCCAACTTCCACGTAAGCCTCCGAGTTCATTCGCTCCTGAGCCAACCAATCAAATTGTGCGTAAATAGACCTGCCAAGTAACCCATTCATACTAGGAGATCTATTGCATTTCTGAGAATTAAATAAAAATAAACTGGGAAAATGTTAGAGGGATTTGTTTGTGTATGACCATTAGAGATTGAAAATAACACAGACATATTTTTTCACTAACCAGACACTGACTCTGACTTCATATATAATAATATGAAATGTGTTTTCCATCACCTTTCCTGTGCTGAGGCTACTTTTGTCAAAAGCACAAGAATGCAAAGATGTTTGTAAACCCTCTTTTTTAACCCTGTCATTGGTCTCTCTCTCTCTCTCTGACTCTCTCTCTCTCTCTGACTCTCTCTCTCTCTGACTCTCTCTGACTCTCTCTCTCTCTCTCTCTCTGACTCTCTCTCTCTGACTCTCTCTCTCTCCTCTCTCTCTGACTCTCTCTCTCTCTCTGACTCTCTCTCTCTCTCTGACTCTCTCTCTCTCTGACTCTCTCTGACTCTCTCTGACTCTCTCTCTCTCTCTCTCTCTCTCTCTGACTCTCTCTCTCTGACTCTCTCTCTCTCTCTCTCTCTCTGACTCTCTCTCTCTCTCTCTCTCTCTCTCTCTCTCTCTCTCTCTCTCTCTCTCTCTGACTCTCTCTCTCTGACTCTCTCTCTCTCTCTCTCTCTCTCTC
>OZ012699.1:58188-93022 GCA_963942565.1 Maea johnstoni
TATCGGTAAGCCCCACCCATAGAACCCAGAGAAGAAGTCCCCAACTAGTGCAATAGTCGTGTAATTAACATATCGTTAAGCCCCACCCATAAGACACAGGTGACCAATACTTCCATTTCTACGCATGCCAGTTTCTCCGGGGAATCCTCCCCTGCCTCATAAAGCCTTTAGTATGCGTAGTTAACCCAATCCTTGAGAAATTGTCGTCTGGATCTACGACACTTTTGACAATAAATTGGAAATTGAAAATTATATTATAAAATATTTGAAGGAGAGTTGTTGGTAGTGTCCTGCTCGACATTCCTTCTCCAAATATTTCACTAGATATGCCTTTCCTGAAAGATTTTATCAAAATTGTCAGGCTGTGAGCATTAATTGGTTAAAACGTGTGCATTTTTCATGGAAAAATGACGAGCTTGAAGTGGGGATACTGATCAAGGATCATAGTTCGAACATCTGTCAGTCACAGCAAAAAAAAAGAGCCCCCGGCAAGCTCTGCTGGCTGCACATCATTAAAATCAGGATGCCTTCAAACTAATACCCGAAAAGGATCGCGTAACAAGAGGAGCGGAAACCGCATCGTTGAGGAAGCATTAACGAGAAGGCAGGTAACGTAAAGGTGTCTATTATACCCGTATCGGGTTCTGATTGGGTATCGGGTTTCTGCAGGCTGCCTCCGTGACGGAGACAGCGCGGTAGCCCCCTGCCCCCCTCAGAAATAAAGACGCACGTCGCACACGGCAAGTGAGAGTCAATGCGACACATGAAGGGGCTATTCACAACAACAACAACAACAATCAAGAATAAGAAAAGAGGAAAAGAAGGAGAAACAAAAAGAGAAGAAGAAAGACAAGAAAAGGACAAGAAAAAGAAAGATGAAAAAGAACTAGAAGAGCGAGAAAAAGAAAAGAAAAAAGAATAAGAAAGCGAAAAAATGTCAATAGGATGATGATGACATAATGAAGACAGTTATGAAGACGACGATGATGATGATAATCATGATGATGATCATGATGATCATGATATTAACAATGATAACAAAGATGATGATGATGATGATGATGATGATGATGATGATAATCATGATGATGATCATGATGATCATGATATTAACAATGATAACAAAGATGATGATCATGATAATTATGATTATAAAGAGGATGTTATTGAAAATGATATCAACAATAATGATGATGATGATGATGATGATGATGATGATGATGATGAGGATGATGATGATGAGGATGATGATGCTGTTAGCAATGATGATGATGATGATGATGATGAGGATGATGATGGTGTTAACAATGATGATGATTAACCACATTATGATGTTGGGCATTTGGTTTAATGCTAGAATATCACAGGGCATACTTAATAACAAGCACCTGAGACAGGAGACCGCTTTTTCCTGAAATAACGACTAGCCCATCGTTCCCCTGGGCGGATCTCTCGTTCCTGTCTTGATGAGCGCAGCTTACATAAAACTTTAATAAGGGGGTCACTTTTCATCCTGCCCCCATCGTTAGCAAACATTGCTGCCGGAGTCAAGACTAATTTGAGATTTGTGGATAACGAGGTAAAATTAGCTTCACCTCATGCTATATACAGGGTCCTGTCTCTCTGCTCCGCGCTAGCTGCCTGCACGCTCTCATGACATCTAGCTGGCAGCAATTAACCACTAGGGAAAAAGGCAGCACCAAGTTGCATAAAACATCTTAAGGTTAGGTATTCTTGATGGTTTCATAAAAGGGCCACGGTTGCATAAAACTTTCTTTTGCGTCACCTGATACTAGGGTTCTATCTCTCTGCAGCAATTAACCACTAGGGAAAAAGGCAGCACCAAGTTGCATAAAACATCTTAAGGTTAGGTATTCCTTATGATTTCATAAAAGGGCCACGGTTGCATAAAACCATTTATTTTGCTTCATATGGTACTATGATTCTTTCTCTCTGCATGCTCTAAAGACATCTTGCATTAAAAAAAGGCAGAATCAAATTGCATAAAATATCTTAATGCTAGGTATTCTTTACGGTTTGTAACAGGGTCAAGGTTGCATAAAACCTTCTTTTTTTTTGCTTCACCTGATACTATATAGGGTCCTGTCTCTGTTCTGTGCTAGCTGCCTACACGCTCTCATGACATCTAGCTGGCAGCAATTAACCACTAGAGAAAAAGGCAGCACCAAGTTGCATAAAACATCTTAAGGTTAGGTATTCTTGATGGTTTCATAAAAGGGCCACGGTTGCATAAAACTTTCTTTTGCGTCACCTGATACTAGGGTTCTATCTCTGTGCAGCGCCTGCACGCTCTAATGACAGCAATTAACCACTAGAGAAAAAGGCAGCACCAAGTTGCATAAAACATCTTAAAGAGGTCCTTAGTCTTACAGTATGATAAAGGGCCATGGTTGCATAAAACCATTTTTTTTTTGCTTCATATGGTACTATGATTCTTTCTCTCTGCATGCTCTAAAGACATCTTGCATTAAAAAAAGGCAGAATCAAATTGCATAAAATATCTTAATGCTAGGTATTCTTTACGGTTTGTAACAGGGTCAAGGTTGCATAAAACCTTCTTTTTTTTTGCTTCACCTGATACTATATAGGGTCCTGTCTCTGTTCTGTGCTAGCTGCCTACACTCTCTGATGACATTTAGCTGGCAGGAATTTATAACCACTAGATAAAGGTAGCACCAAGTTGCATAACACTTCTTAACCGCTCCAATGCTGAGGCTACTTTTGTCCTAAGTACAAGGATACAAAAAAATTTGAAAACCATGTAAACCCTGTCATGTTGGAATGCATTGGATAGCTCTCACTGAGAACTCTCAGATGAGTACCATATGCCAGTGTTTCAATCATTTTTCAGGTTTTTTGCATCATTTTGTATTGGTCAAATTAGCCACCAGCAGCACTATAATGATTATGTTAAACAGAATTACTTTTCGAAGATAACTTGCTGTGACCACTCATGTCCTGTAATCCCTGTGAACTTGACCATTTAGTTCCCGGCTCTACTAGACCAGTCTAAGGTGACCAACACTTGCACGTAAAATTTGTATCCCTATCGCGCAGGTCAAATTAAGCAGAATTACTTGTGGCTTTGAAACTTACTTTTCGAAGATAACTTGCTGTGACCACTCATGTCCTGTAATCCGTGTGAACTTGACCATTTAGTTCTCGGCTCTACTAGATCAGTCGAAAGTGACCACTAGATCATTCGAAAGTGACCAACACTTGCACGTAAAATTTGGATCCCTATCGCAAAGGTCAAATTAAACAGAAATACTTGTGGCTTTAAAACTCACTTTTCGAAGATAACTTGCTGTGACCACTCATGTCCTGTAATCCGTGTGAACTTGACCATTTAGTTCCCGGCTCTACTAGATCAATCGAAAGTGACCACCACTTTCACGTAAAATTTGGATCCCTATCGCGCAGGTGTAGGATGAATCCCTGACTGGCTATTCCAACCGAGACATGTGGAAATCGGAAGAGAAGTGATGACCGCGCCAACACAATGTAAGCCCTCTGTCCCTTCAATGACCCGTGATCGAATAAGTTAGGTTTTTATTGGCAAGGTCTATACTTAGATGTGCCCTTTCTTCATGATCGTGCTCCAGCACTTGTGCAGAAAGAACCCTTTCATTCCCAAAATAGCCACAACAAGCCTGACTTTATCAATAAAAGAAGACATTCTAGAGAATCTGAGATATTCAAAGAAATTGGACCTAGCCAAGTTCTTATCGAATACTCCACATATTCTTGTTTTAAACCCTAAATGCTGAGGCTACTTTCCTCCAAAGCACAAGGATGCGAAGATTTTTGAAAACCATTTAAACCCTGTCATGTTGGTATTCGTTGGATAGCTCTTGCTGAGTACTCTCAGCTGAGTATGCCAGGGTCTCAGTCATTTTTTTTTTCAGGTTTTTTACATCATTTTGTATTGGCCAAATTAGCCACCAGCAGCATAAGGGTTTAAGTTATTTTCAAAATATCAAAGCATCCAAATGGCATTCATAAAGGTTACTATAAGTGTGAATGAGTCATCAGCTATTGGCTTGAGGCAGTGTTAAAAACTAGGACCATTTCTATTATTAGATGCCCCCCTTCCTATTTGAAGTTCAAGCACGCTTCTCTGATAAAGGGTGTTTTGCAGATCGACATTCCTATTTCTATGCTCCTCTCAGCCTTAACCCTTCCAATGCTGAGGCTACTTTCGTCAAAGGGCAAGGATACAAAGAATTTTTGAAAAACATCCAAACCCTGTCATGTTGGTATTCATTGGATAGATATTGATGAGTACTCTAATATGAGTACCCATGTGCCAGGGTTTCAGTCATTTTTCAGGACTTTTTGCTCCATTTTGTAGTGGCCAAATTAGCCCCCACCAGCATAAGGGTTAATTCAAGGTATTTCCTAAAAAGTTATGGTTGGAGCGGAAGAGGGGAGGCCGGGCAAACTTGAATTGATTTCATTTCCTAAAAATATGCAAATCCACTAGTTAGTTATAACTACAGAACGCTTATTTGAAGTTTTCCCGCATAAATTATTCATCCGATATAGAAATGGATTAACAAGACTGGATTGCGCCGGCGGCCACAGAACACATCATTAACGAGTGATCTTCAATTTCACAAACACGACATCCGATCAGGAAACAGATAGAAGATCCTGTCGATTTTTTTCAATAAAAGTTTACTCCGCAAATGAAGCCAATTTGACGAAGCCACTATCTCTGAGCCTAGCTGCCTGCATTGTTCTGAATCATGAGGCATTCTGGGATAGGTGGGATGAACAGATTGTTTATCGCAGGATAATTAATATGCCAGACGATCGTTAGTCAGATAGGAGATGGGAGAGGTAGAAGTTGTAAAAGGAAAGGGAAATGCAATTTCAGCTCTTATGCTGCTGGTGGCTAATTTGGCCAATACAAATTTATGATTAATTAAAAGTATCTTCGTAAGTGTCTTAGGTCCAGCCAACTGACCAGGCATGAAAGGTTTACTATACATACATGTATAATGCCAAGTGCTATAAGACTATAGATGGCAGCAAAGTCACCCAAAGTTGCAGAAAATAATTCCCTTAATACCAATTGTCAATCTATTTATACTCAGAGCAGCCAAAACAGGCCTGACAATTTTGAAAATATTTTACCAACAAAGACTTTTTTCTGGGAAGAAAATTTTTAAGGAGAAATGTTAATCAGATGCCACTCAACAACTATCCTTCAAATCTTTTGTGAGCTTTCGCTTTATTCCAAAGTTACTTTATAAAAGTAGCAGAGTATATTTTCTAGAGGAACTTAATGGGTTTATGTGGCTCCATCTTGAGGGTAAAACCAGAACAAAATTAGAACATAGAGGACAAGCTACAAGGGGCAAACCTCCTTGAATTGAACACCTTCTACTGACCCATAGTCAATAGGTGAACAATTTACTAACCCTGCTATTTTGTAACAGATATGTTTACAGCAAATAAAATTACTACTATTTAACAAAACTTCCTGGTGATGTCATTTTAGTGATGCAACCCACATCTCTCATGGAAATTTCCATATGCGGCAAAATGCCATAAATCAAAAAGTGTATGAACAATATACTATCAGAGTAAAAAAATACTTGTGACGTATACCTGGTTGTGACCCTGTGGATCCTGCTTAACTGATTCACACTCAGAGTCTTCTAGAAAAGATCGTCTGCTACTCTCATACTTTTGAGAATAACTTGGGAAGGAAGCGAAGGTTCACAAACAATTTGAAGGGGAGTTGTTGCTTGGCTTCTGATCAACATTTCTTCTTCAATTGTTTTCTGAAAAAATTCTTACCATGCCGGGCAAGTAGTTTATAATTTCTACTTGCCTGTCATATTTTTTGGTTTGCCTGAAATAACTTATAACATATGCTAGAATGTCATGTATTATTAATAATGGATCGATTTGAAATCCATTTTCTTATAATTGTGTTGGATTGTTAGCATATATCTGGGTATTTGTGCCATTTTCTATAAAAAAATATATATAGTGTTCAGAAAATCAGCTTGCCCATTCATGCAAGTGCAAACTAAAATGTAGTTGCCCGAAAAACCCTTTTTTCATAAAAACTCACTTGCAGGGGCAAGCGGCCAAGTACTTATGGCGGTGCCTGAATTCCTAAGTTATTTCCAAAGGCATCATGATTTGATGATTTGATTTTTTATTCAGTCTAGTACGATGTATATTACATAGCATTTGGCACACAGATAAATCATATATAAAGGTGACTAGTTGGAGTCATTAACTGCTATGCAATAGAATTCTAACCAGACACAGGATATATACACTAAAAGTTAGAAACTTATTTCCATAGTGGTCCCAGTCTGCCCAGAGTCCACTGGCATCACATGTAATGATCAACTCCACTGCACTATTATAAATACGGATGACATGTGTCAATGGGAACCTGAATAAGGTAATCCCCTGAGGTCAAGCCGTATTATGAAAGGAGTTGTCCCAAGCCTAATATAAGAACTTCAAATCACCATGCTCTGGATTCCCACATAACATAGGTGACTCGTGAAATGCAAACAACAAACTCTCAACCAATATCCAGACTTAAGTTTCAGCAGCTGGAATTATGAGGAAAGTGCAAAACTATATAAGCATATACTTAATGTATTCTTTGAGCAATTTGCTAGTTTGAAAGAAGCACAACCAAAACCATCAGCAGTGCTGACGAATAAATGGATGCAGTACGATCCAGAAATAGCTTCTAGCCCGATGAAACAAAAACACATGTGACAATGAGTGCACTGGAACTCTTCAAAACCCTGAGAGAAGAAAGCGCTTTTACCCTTGTTTTTCCCTTCTTCTTTTGCTGCCACGGCAACTGCAGTCTCCTTGACGTTATTATCTCCATGGTGATGAGGTTCAGTGCCCTCCATTTTCGCGTAGATCGAGCTCTGAAGGCCCATAGTCCAGCGCAGTCTCTCTCCGCGCTCTCTCGCTAATTCCGCAAAGTTCTGCTCGAGCGTTCGGCAACAACGCTGGTATTTTGGTGTACTTGACACATCTGACCTAGATATTGCTCCCGAAAAAACAACCTCGTAGCAGAGGCGGCAGCAGCAGCTCCGGATGATGAAACGTGTGTATGTGTGATCGTGAGTGTGTATGTTTGTTCAGTATACCAGTAACCTAGCCAAGCATACCTACTAACACACTTCCATATCCACACCCACTGACACCATTCACAATCCCACCCACCAAAACCTGCACTCATAACCACCCCGCTGCGATATTCACAGCAAAATCGCACCTACTCATACAGTGGCCCCGAACATGTATTCATAGTACACATCCCAGTCTATTACAGGACTGGCTTTACCTTGGGTGACCCAATTTCAGGCAAACAAGTTTTGAACTTGGAGCAGCTAGTGTGTCAGTGACCTAGGTTTCGATATCAAGGGTAGGGTCTGCACTGTACATCAACACACTCTCAAGGCTCCTCGCAGCAAATCACTTATCTATCTAGGAAATGCCAAAGTCGACCGTACCTCTGTGGGATAATCTATAATACTAACCCGGTTTTGCAACACTAACCTACTTTTTAACGATTCATTACGTATTGTTGATCCAATTTCTTAAGTGATTTATCATAAAGCCTAGATCCGATTTTTCTTTGATGAATTATTGTGTATCATAGATCCTATTTCTAATGACTTGTAGGTCATAGCGTTAAATGATTTATCAATAATCATAAATCCAATATTCTACCTTTTAGTAATTTAGTATGTATCGAAGGTCCTATTTTTAGTGATTAATTATATATGAAAGGTATGCAGGCCAAAGTGGTTTAACATTTTTGATGAGATTTTCTATTCAAAGAATGTTCTGGAAAATACATGGAAGTAGAAATAATACTCAGAACTAAACCAATAACTCCTTTAAATATACAGCAAAGTAATGCCCTACTCCTGAGTTATTTCCAGAAGCATCACAAATCCAGAAGACTCTTGTCAGAAAGACTTCCAGCCACCTGATGTATCTAGAGCTGAGACAACAAATTCCTAGGTGTCTCGCAGTTATGCAAAAATGCCGAGTCAGCAAAAACAATGCTTACATCATCCATTCATCATTCACAGTACAGACATGTGGCTGCACTGTAATATCGGTCTCTGTCAATAGATGGCAGCACCTGCTGTATTTGTCCTTGCCCGTGAGAGGCTGAGGTGAATGCCTTCGTGTAATGTAATCTAACGTAATGTATTGTAATAGAATAGCTCGCTCGCCGCCTGGAGCTGGCGTGAAGATGTCATTTCTTGTGTCACATGACAAAAACGTGCGCCCGGCAACGCAATGGCACCTATTTCAGCCAATGAGAACTGGGAATAAAAACATTAAAAGCAGCGATAAAGAGAAATAAAAACTGCTGAAATGGTGTTCAAGTAGAGAGCATATTAGGTCTCGAGAGAGCGCGGTGACATGTCGTTGGGTTCGCCGTTTTCTCTCATCCGTGAACTATTATTCCCCTTGATATGTTAGTCATACACGGCCATTGTGTTAACGCCTGCACAGGTATTGGCCTACAAATGCTGCGCCCCACCTGCACACATACCTTCTTTGATAAGCTGGCGGAGATTTTGTTTGCCGACTTATGGGAAAGCCAGCTGCACCAGTGACCTTGGCACATATAATTAAGAGGTCATACTGATAACGTGTACTGAAACACCCCTACACTTGTCTAGGCCACTATTTCACATTTGCATTTATGTTCAAAGATGTCTGATATGTCTCCAGATGCAGAAGGGTTAAAAGAAAGGCCGTATTTAACCTATTCAAGCCGGGAGCACCCAAGAATCGCCAGACTATTTTGGTGATATCTCTTTAACAAAAGAAATATCCACAAAATATTTGAAGGAGAGTTGTTTATAAGGACTCTAATTACAACTCCCCTTCAAATATTTTGCATATTTATGCTTCAATCCAAAGTTATTTTCAAAAGTGTGACAGGTCCAGATGACACTTGTCATACTAGATAAGCATAAATGGGTTAACCCATTAATGCTCGTAGCGGCCAAAAGCAGCCTGGCAATTTTGGTGAAATCTATCAGATTAAAGCACAAGTGAGAAAACATTTGAAGGAGAAATGTTTATCAGAACATTACCAACAACTCTCCTTCAAATATTTTGTGAAAATATACTCAATTCGATAATTATTGCCAAAAGTATCATATATCCAGACGACAATTTGAGTACTAATGGGTTAAACTAGATGGTGGTGAGATACCTCACGCAACAGGCGCAGCGCAATAAAGAGCGGGCCAGTGACCTAGCCCAGGAGGCCGGGTACAGACGTATGACGTGTGACAGCCGTTGCCAGTCGGTCGTACCGATCGAACGTACGTTAGCCTTCCGGAGAAGATTGAGAGAATCTGTGTTTTTTACCTTTGAGAACACCTGCTCTCACAGAATAATTCATAGGAGTCTC
The DNA here is from genome assembly GCA_963942565.1 of Maea johnstoni. Lineage (NCBI taxonomy): Eukaryota > Metazoa > Annelida > Polychaeta > Spionida > Magelonidae > Maea > Maea johnstoni. The sequence goes on from OZ012699.1 coordinate 67,658, forward strand.
GAGCTCGCGTTTGAGAAATCTCAGACCTCTAAAAGTGCAATGCATCTTTTATTGCTTAAACTCAGTGTTATCCTGTCATCGAAAAACAAGTTGTTTTTTATTTATACTATTCGCCCCGGCCCAAATGCATACCACTTTTTTTTGAACTTTCTTAACAAAATACTAATAAAATGATGATGAAGATGACAATGATGATGATACAATGATTACAATTATGAGAGTAGTATTGATGCTGAATATTATGGGGAAGACGGTGAAATTAATGCTATAGTAATAATAATAACAGTGAATATGATAATAATAATAATAATTATAATAATAACAATAATAAGAATAAGAATAATGATAATGATAATAATAATAATAACAATAAAAGTAATAATAATAATAATAATAATAATAACAATAATGATAATAATAATAATAACAATAATAATAATAATAATAATAATGATAATGATGATAATAATAATAATAATAATAATAATAATAATAATAATAATAATAATAATAATAATAATAATAATAATAATAATAATAATAATAATTATAATAAAAATAATATAAAAAAAAATTAATAATAATAATAATGATGAATATACTTATGATATTAAGAGGAACACGTGAAGTAGAGAATTTTCCCATTGGAAAAATAATGTCTGGATCAACGACAAATCAATCGGCGTCATCATGGTCTGATTATAAGCAGCCATCAGTTTAAGGCAATAAAACCATGCACTGTGAACATGCCCGGATAAACAAAGCAGCAGGGGCTTAGCCACCTATGCGTCCAGCGTGTCATTTAGACACCCAGAACACTGATTTTTGACAGTTTGGACACCCAAAAATTTATGTCAGAATTTGCTGATGATGACTTTTATTAGAAGATAGAAGATGTAGTGTCACTTTAATAAGACACACAAAGCAGTTACTGGCCTAAAAAAGCAAAATCTGTAAATATATACGGTTTATTTTATTAGTAGTATGTACTTTGTACCACACTTTGGACACGCAAAAGTCTATATAATATGAAACCTCTATTTGGACACCCTGTTTCCAAATATTGGCTAAGACCATGCATAGCAGGCATAGGGGAATGCCTTCTCTGTACTGAGCGAGGAGAGTCTGTCTTTGATCTGTACCTTCTTGGATCTCTCGGCTATTTTCCGCTGCATGCGACGGCGGGCGAGATTTGGACTAGATTCTGGATAACAAGATTAATTAGTTTCTACACGCTGTATGTAACACCAAGAATAATGAGATGGGGATTAATCTAATACATTTTGCTGAACCACTAATTCATGAAAAAGGTTGCATCCTTTTTCTTTGATTAATTTGGAGGAGAGTTGGTGGTCATGTTATTATTAATATTTCTCCTTCAAATATAGTTTCCATATTTCCTTTTGCCAGAAAGATTTCATCAAAATTCTCAGGCTGTTTTTGGCTGCTGTGAGCATTGTGGGTAAGCAAATCCTCACGTACAAATCAGAACTCACCACACGCTTGCATTTTCTAATGTTGCTTCATTAACTTCATTAACAGGTATTCATTAGACTGCTCTCACTGAGTGCTCTCAGATGAGTACCCACATGCCAAGGTCATTTTTCAGTTTTTTTTGCATCATTTTGTATTGGCTAAATTGGCCACCAGGAGCTGTAGGGTTAACCCTTCCAATGTTAAGGCTACTTTTGTCTTAAGGACAAGCATGCGAAGATTTTTTGAAAAACCATCTAAACCCGGTCATGTTGGTATTCATTGGATAGCTGTTGCTGGGCACTCTCAGATGAGTACCCATATGCCAGGGTTTCAGTCATTTTTCAGTGTTTTTTGCGTCAATTTGTATTGGCTGAATTAGCCACCAGCAGCATTAGGGTTGAACCAGTCATGTCTATCTTGAAGTGTCGTCTGGAATTTTGATGGTTTTCTAAAACCCCAATCACCACAGAACCTGTTTGCATTACACGGACGTCTTTTCTTTTCAAAAATTGTATCTTTCTGCCTCATTTGCCGATCTGTGGTCTAGGATGTTAATAGGTGGGGAAAAACCATAGGACGTTGACACAGACGCACAGACAGACAGCCTGTTTGTGGAAGCAAGCACTTTATCGTGTCACTGACACAAGCAGCGCTGCCGACTATTTTGCTGGTGAGGCCGTCATCAAAACCGACATCTTGCCGATAAAATATGTCGGTAAAAAACCACCTTCCACTCGTTCTGTAGCAAACCTCCTCTCGGTGTTCGCCGGAATGCTGCCCAGCCCGGCATTGAGTATACGGAGGAGGCCGAGTTACGGAGAAGGCCGGGTTACACGTACGGCTGCGTTGCTTGGCCGGGGAGCACAATGACCCAGTACAGCGGCGGCAGGAGGAGGAAGAGTTATTGACTTGCTAAGGCCTCGCTCGCGTGCAAAAAAAAAAAAAAAAAAAAAAAAAAAAAACTTGAAAAAATTGCGGTGGATTAGCATATAACGTAGACTGATGAATCGTGCCCATAACTATTGACGCCAGCGGATCGAGGGAGGAGAATACATACAGCAGCTGAATCGAAACCTACAGGGGCCACGAAACTAAATAAAAATGATTTAGGTAGAGGCTGCAAGGTAGACTCCTGACGAGCGTGGAGTTATATAGAGCATGAAACATCAATCAGTAGTGAAGTGTAGTGAAAAATATCGTCTCATAACCATCAATCAAAGTACCGTATTAGTTATAGTCCGTATTAGTTATTATCTCATGACCAGTGTATTTCATCAAGGGTGAAACAATAATGTTAGAATATTGAGCTAATAGATATTGTCTTAACAAATGATAGATTTCAATCAAAGTACCTTATTGTCTCATTACCAGTATTTTATCAAGGGTGAAACAATATTGTTAGAATATTGAGCCAATAGATATGGTCTTCACAAATCATAAACTTGACAACACTGTTCAAAACGTTGACTTGATATTTATTGAAGTGATTTAACCCTCCCAATACTGAGGCTGCTTGTAAAAAAATATTGGCTCGTATCCAGTTTGTTTTATCAAGGGCGAAACATTAACGTTAGAATAAGAGCCAATAGATATTTTCTTCACAAATGAAAAGGGATTTAATGTTAGAATATGAGCCTATAGATATTGTCTTAACAAATGATAAATTTGACAACACTGTTCAAAACGTAGACTTGATATCTATTGAAGGGATTTAAACCAGTCATGGCTGTGGCACCAAAATATCCTTTACTATTTACTATCATAGACCAATAAATGTAGTTGTTATAAGGATTTGAAGAAGCTGACTTGGCCATAAAAATTATGCGAAAAACCTATAAAAAAGTGACTGAAACCCTGGTAAATGGGTACTCATCTGAGAGTACTCATCAAGAGCTATCAAATGAATACCAACATGACATGGTTTGGATGGTTTTCAAAAATCTTTGCGTCCTTGCGCTTTGAACGAAAGTAGCCTTAGCATTAGAAGGGTTAAATACCTGGCCAAGACCCTGAATAGAACATTTAGCTCTCTTTAGTTTCCCCTGGTAAAGCCCTGAGGAAGGTGTCCCAACATTGAACCCTGATAAATGCTCCCACCTCCTCTCAAAAACCTCCAAACACTGCTCAATGCTGGCCTTTTTTCCTAGCACAAACGACAGGTTTTTCTATAATTCTTGAGTCATCTTGTTTCTGCCCCGATGCTTCTAAAGACGGAAATTCGCCATGTTTTCATGTCATGACGACCCAGACTCGACATCGCAATGGCGAGCACATCAAAGCTTTTTATGAAACTCTTTGTTTACCTTTTAGATTTAAACAGTCAGCATGACACTTGCGGGTGAGAGTCGGGTTGAGTGAATGGCGGATTGAACTTTGTGTTTATGTGTTATGTAGCTGCGGCTAGCAGCTGTCACAGGCGCATCTGTTTTACAGGTGTCATTCAGTACAGTTATCTATATCAACCATGAAAAGTTGCTCCTGATCTTTTACAAATAATTAATGTATCTCTTGTTATTGTTTTTATTATTATTATTATTATTATTATTATTATTATTATTATTATTATTATCATTATTATCATTATTTTTATTATTATTATTATCATTATTATTATTATTATTATTATCATAATTACTATTATCATTATTATTATTATTATTATTATTATTATTATTATTATTATTATTATTATTATTATTATTATCATTATTATCATTATTTTTATTATTATTATTATCATTATTATTATTATTATCATAATTACTATTATCATTATTATTATTATTATTATTATTATTATTATTATTATTATTATTATTATTATTATTATTATTATTATTACTATTATAATGAAAATGTCCTGTTAATTTTCCTGTTTGAAATATTAAATTGACTGGTGTGTGGGTGTATGTGTTATATATATATATATATATATATATATATATATATATATATATATATATATATATATATATATATATATATATATATATATATATATATATATATATATATAGCTGGTGTCTTGAAACTGACACGACTATGATAATAACAAACAAGTATGCAGTGCGTACTAAGCTAGCTGACCCAGTAAACTCTACAACCATAACCTTATGGCCATTCATGGTTCTAATAATGGAAACTCCGGGCTAAACAGGGATGATCGGGGGCAGCTACACATTCAGTTCACACCCTACTCATCTATCAAACCAGGCACTATCAGGTTGTGCAGTGTTGACTACAGCAGTGGCTCCCTCTAGGGGTGGAAACAGAACTAAACCTAGGCAGAAGTCAACTCAGGGTAGATATTACAGTGCGATTCAGGGTAGTCTACTGAGACCTTATTCAATAATTTGTAAAAAAAAAAGTCAATAATTTGTAAATAAGTAATATCATCTTTCATCATGTACACACTGATATGTACATAAGAGACGTTTATAAGCTGAGTGAAACCTACACTAGGCTCCTAGCCCTTTAAAAGTAACCATTCCCTTCTGAGTTGACTAACGTGAGTGTGGTGTAGTACCAGACATGACAGACAGATGGCACCATATGGTCCTCCTATTTCTGGCTAGACTAGGCTCCTAGCCCCTTAAAAGTAACCATTCCCTTCTGAGTTGACTAACCTCAATGTGGTGTTGCGAGTAGTACCAGATATGACAGATAGATGGCACCACTTCGTCCACCAATCTCTGGCGATTTCTGACTCAAACTGAGTCCTCTATTCACCTGGTGAGATAAATGTGAACTTATTTGGCCACCTTGACCATTTCATGCATGGTAACAGAACGAAACCGACAGACAAAATACATATAAGAACGCCTAGAAATCTAGGCTAGGCAAAACCAGGTCTTAGTACTCCCAATAATAATAATAATAATAATAATAATAATAATAATAATAATAATAATAATAATAATAATAGTAATAATAATAATAATAATAATAATAATGCAAGTAAGGGTGCATATGTGTCAGATGCTAGGATGGACTGGGGGAGTATGATATCTTAAATCTTCCAGTGCTGAGGCTACTTTCCTCCAAAGCACTATGAAGCAAAGATTTTTCAAAACCATCTAAACCTTGTCATGTTGGTATTAATTGGATACCTTTTGCCGAGTACTCTCAGATGAGTACCCATTTGCCAGGGTTTCGGTCATTTTTCAGGTTTTTTGTATGATTTTGTAATGGCCAATTTAGCCACCAGCAGGATAAGGGTTAAAATGTCCCTCTGTTCAGGGTAGTAGCCAGGTCAAACGAGTGCACATCTCTGACCACCGGCTGCATGCTGTCTGTGTCTGGGACTGACCGGAGCTGGTGAAGCAAGGTCTTTGTTCCGGGAATCAATTTAGCACTTCCAATGCTGAAGCTACTTTCGCCCAAAGTATAAGGATCCAGAAAATTTTGACAACCTTTTAAAACCTGCCATGATGGTATCAATTGGGATGCTTTTGTGGAATACTATCAAATGAGTATCCATGTTTCAGTCATTTTTCAGCCTTTTTTTGCATCATTTTCCATTGACCAAATTAGCCACATAGGGTTAACCCTTATGCTGCTGGTTGCTATTTGGGCCAATACAAAATGATGCGAAAAACCTGGAAATTGACTAAAAACCCTGGCAAATGGGTACTCATCTGAGAGTACTCAGCAAGAGCTTTCTTATGAATACCAATATGACAGGGTTTAGATGGTTTTCAAAAATCTTTGCATCCTTGTGCTTTGGATGAAAGTAGCCTCAGCATTGGAAGGGTTAACACGTCCAATGCCATACATTCATATAAGCTATATGCATTTGTGGTAACATAACCTTGAGAACCATGCAAGAATGTATGAGTGTAAGATAACCATATTCATTTATAATAGAAGAGAATGGAAAGAGAGGATACAGAACTGAATAAACCCCAAACAAGCCCAACTCCATGGTCATAGACAGCAGGGTATATGGGTGTCATTGCACCCAAATCCAAAAATATCCCAAATTAGGACAAATCTCTGACAGATTCTTAGAAATTAGTTCTGCACTCTGACTCAGACTGTGATGTTGATCAGTTAAAACATCGCTTAATTTCAGGTTAATTGAAAGATACAGATCAAAATTGCAAAAATAAGAAAAATATTTTAACCATTCCAATGCTGGGGCTACTCTCGTCCAAAGCACAAAGACGCAAAGATTTTTGAAAAGCATCTAAACCCATTCATGATGGTATTCATTGGATAGCTCTTGCCGAGTACTCTCAGATGGGTACCCATGTGCCAGGGTTTCAATAATCTTTTTAGGCTTTTTTGCATAATTTTGTATTGGTCAAATTAGCAACCAGCAGCATGAGGGTTAATAATCTGTTCATTTCAGGAGCTAGTCTAGGGCATCCGGTGCTCCGTGGCGATTGTTGCATTGATCCAGACACACTAAGTATGAGTAGTGTTATCCAGGAGATCCAGTTACAGTTCCTTCCTGCTGCTGCTGAGGCTCAGGGCCATGTCTAGACTGGGCATCACGACCACCACAGAGATCAAACACAATAACAACACTCAAACACTGACCATCGCTACATATGGTCAACTCTCTCTCTCTCTCTCTCTCTCTCTCTCTCTCTCTCTCTCTCTCTTTCTCTCTGTCTCTCTCTCTCTCTCTCTCTCTTTCTCTCTCTCTCTCCCTCCCTCCCTCCCTCTCTCTCTCTCTCTCTCTCTCACGCTGTCTCTGTCTGTCTGTCTGTCTGTCTGTCTCTCTCTCTCTCTCTCTCTCTCTCTCTCTCTCTCTCTCTCTCTCTCTCTCTCTCTTTCACTCTCTCTCTCTCTCTCTCTCTCTCTCTCTCTCTCTCTCTCTCTCTCTCTCTCTCTCTCTCTCTCTCTCTCTCTCTCTCTCTCTCTCTCCATACATGAATACATACATACATTTAAGAAAAAAAAGTATTTGAGACATTTTCAAGCATATATTCATTTTCACTGCCAGTTATGTGCAGGTACCTAAATATCAGCCATGTCTTCCTGAGGTACCTAAATATCCGCCATGTCTTCCTGAGGTACCTAAATATCCGCCATGTCTTCCTGAGGTACCTAAATATCCGCCATGTCTTCCTGAGGTACCTAAATATCCGCCATGTCTTCCTGAGGTACCTAAATATCAGCCATGTCTTCCTGAGGTACCTAAATATCCGCCATGTCTTCCTGAGGTACCTAAATATCCGCCATGTCTTCCTGAGGTACCTAAATATCCGCCATGTATTCCTGAGGTACCTAAATATCCGCCATGTCTTCCTGAGGTACCTAAATATCAGCCATGTCTTCCTGAGGTACCTAAATATCCGCCATGTCTTCCTGAGGTACCTAAATATCCGCCATGTCTTCCTGAGGTACCTAAATATCCGCCATGTCTTCCTGAGGTACCTAAATATCCGCCATGTCTTCCTGAGGTACCTAAATATCAGCCATGTCTTCCTGAGGTACCTAAATATCAGCCATGTCTTCCTGAGGTACCTAAATATCAGCCATGTCTTCCTGAGGTACCTAAATATCAGCCATGTCTTCCTGAGGTACCTAAATATCCGCCATGTCTTCCTGAGGTACCTAAATATCAGCCATGTCTTCCTGAGGTACCTAAATATCTGCCATGTCTTCCTGAGGTACCTAAATATCTGCCATGTCTTCCTGAGGTACCTAAATATCCGCCATGTCTTCCTGAGGTACCTAAATATCAGCCATGTCTTCCTGAGGTACCTAAATATCAGCCATGTCTTCCTGAGGTACCTAAATATCAGCCATGTCTTCCTGAGGTACCTAAATATCCGCCATGTCTTCCTGAGGTACCTAAATATCAGCCATGTCTTCCTGAGGTACCTAAATATCAGCCATGTCTTCCTGAGGTACCTAAATATCCGCCATGTCTTCCTGAGGTACCTAAATATCAGCCATGTCTTCCTGAGGTACCTAAATATCCGCCATGTCTTCCTGAGGTACCTAAATATCAGCCATGTCTTCCTGAGGTACCTAAATATCCGCCATGTCTTCCTGAGGTACCTAAATATCCGCCATGTCTTCCTGAGGTACCTAAATATCCGCCATGTCTTCCTGAGGTACCTAAATATCCGCCATGTCTTCCTGAGGTACCTAAATATCCGCCATGTCTTCCTGAGGTACCTAAATATCAGCCATGTCTTCCTGAGGTACCTAAATATCCGCCATGTCTTCCTGAGGTACCTAAATATCCGCCATGTCTTCCTGAGGTACCTAAATATCAGCCATGTCTTCCTGAGGTACCTAAATATCCGCCATGTCTTCCTGAGGTACCTAAATATCAGCCATGTCTTCCTGAGGTACCTAAATATCAGCCATGTCTTCCTGAGGTACCTAAATATCAGCCATGTCTTCCTGAGGTACCTAAATATCCGCCATGTCTTCCTGAGGTCAAGGCTCCTTCATTATCTAATAGTGACCACTCAGGGGCTAATATTGACACTAGGAGGTCAGCCAATCAAAATAGAGGAAGGCTAGTGACCCATGAAAGCTACACAGTACACACATAGTACGTCCATTTTAGAACATGTCATAATATGTTGTAATACTGGCAGCTTCTGCCAACTAAGAGTGCAAGAGATCTGATTGTAAGACTCGGCCTCCTGATATTTCTTGTGGGTGCCTAGATTCTTCTTTGCTAGGCACCTTTCAAAAAATCTTAAGCTCGATCCTTGGCTAAGAAATGGCTAGCCAGTGTGTTGGAGGAATACCTTTTAGTATCCCAAGTCCCAGGAATGGGTTTCTACGTCACTTTCAACAGCTAAGGTCATGTAGCGACGATTAATGTAATGGATTTCAAAAAGCTTTGCGCCCTTGCCCTCCGGAATAAAATAACCTCAGCATTGGAAGGGGTAACTGAAAAACCTAGCAGAAAATTACACATGAACGCCTAGAAGTCTAGGCTATTGGTAGACTAGGCTCCTAGTCCCTGAAAAAACAACTTTCCCTTCTGTGCTGACCAAGCAGTGTGGTGTAGTACCAGGTATAGTAGATAGATGGCACCACCTGCTCCTCCTATCTTCTATGACTACAATGTAGATGTATATATATGTTGATTATTCTAATGAAATTATTGTATTGCCTCTATGTACCGCAAAAGGCGGTTAGAGAGTAATAAAGTTTGTATTCGTATTAGTATCTCTAGATATTCTGTCTTATTCAAACTGAATTCTGGTGAGCTAAGTGTAAACTAAATTGACCACTATGGCCACCTAGAATATTTGTTGCCTGCTAACAGAAAAAAAACATGACAGAAAAATACACTTAACCCTTCCAATGCTGAGGCTACTTTCGTCCAAAGCACAAGGATGCAAACCTTTTTGAAAACCATCTAAACCCTGTCATGTTGGTACTCATTGGATAGCTCTCGCAGAGCACTCTCAGATGAGTACCCATTTGACAGGGTTTCAGTCATTTTCCAGGTTTTTTGCCTCATTTTGTATTGGCAAAATTAGCCACCAGCAGCATAAAGGTTAACAGTGTAGGCTATTGGTTGTGTTGGTATTGGTGCAGTGGAGGCAGACTTGAACCTACTAGTGCTACTTCTCCTAGGGGCTTGTTTGTGCCAACTGACTGACTAACCTATTTCTGCTGCTGGCCTCCTGAAGCTTGGAGCAGGAAGAGCAGACTGGGGCAGACAGGGAGGCCCAGGAAGGGGCGCCATGCTCCTCAAGGGATCAATGAAATGAATTAAGGGGCCCCAAGAAGGGGCAGACAGAGAGGCCCAGGAAGGAGCACCATGCTCCTCAAGGGATCAATGAAATGAATTAAGGGGCCCCAAGAAGGGGCAGACAGAGAGGCCCAGGAAGGAGCACCATGCTCCTCAAGGGATCAATGAAATGAATTAAGGGGCCCCAAGAAGGGGCAGACAGAGAGGCCCAGGAAGGGGCACCATGCTCCTCAAGGGATCAATGAAATGAATTAAGGGGCCCCAAGAAGGGGCAGACAGAGAGGCCCAGGAAGGGGCACCATGCTCCTCAAGGGATTAATGAAATGAATGAAGGGGCCCCAAGAAGGGGCAGACAGAGAGGCCCAGGAAGGGGCACCATGCTCCTCCTCAAGGGATTAATGAAATGAATGAAGGGGCCCCAAGAAGGGGCAGACAGAGAGGCCCAGGAAGGGGCACCATGCTACTCAATGGATTAATGAAATGAATAAAGGGGCCCAAAGAAGGGGCTGACGCAAAAAGGTAATGGGTCAATGAAATGTATAAAGGGGCCCAAAGAAGGGGCTGACGCCAAAAGGTAATGGGTCAATGAACTGAATAAAGAGGCCCCAAGAAGGGGCTGACGCAAAAAGGTTATGCGTCAATGAAATGAATAAAAGGGCCTAAAGAATCGGCTGATGCAAAAAGGCAAAGTCCCATTAGGATTGATCATTTAACCCCTAAGCGGCTGGTGGCTAATTTGGCCATAAAAAATAATGCAAAACACATGAAAAATGGCACAAAGAACTCAGTGAGAGCTATCCAATGAATACCAACGTGACAAGGATAATTTTGTCCAAAGCACAGGAGCGCAAATATTTCTGAAAACCATCTAAACCCTGTGATATCGGTATTCATTGGATAGCTCTTGTTAGGCACTCTCAGATGAGCATTCATGCACCAAGGTCATTTTCCATTTTTATTGCATCATTTTGTATCAGTTGGCCAAATAAGCCAACAGCAGCATGAGAGTTAAACCTATTGAGATATGCTTCTACTCCAAGGCTGGCCCTGATAGCAGAGTAGTGGTCATAAAGGTGTCGTAACTGCTCGTTGTCTCTCTCCAGTCTGCCCTGGTTCACAACCCACTTGGGGCATACGAAAAAGGTTAAAGTGACATGGGTTTTTCACCGTCTACTCCAAGGTATCAACCATCATGAAGAACAGGCAAGTTATCACACAGCCAAAATACAGCAGAAAAAATGACGATAAATAAAAGTATGAACTCCAAATGACAAATGATTTTTTTCCTCATAACCATAAGTTACAAGATGAAACAAACAATTGCTTGGTCGTGTTTTTTTTCCTTAACTAAGTCATGCTCGAATTTACTCAAAAACAAAAACAAACAAATCAAAATAAATATTTATTTTTTTATGAACAAGCAACCTTTGGAAACTGTTTGTTGAAGAAGAAATGTTAAACATAATTATAACAACAACACTCCTTAAAATATGTTTGAATATTTGTGGATCATTTTTTAAGTTATTTTCCAAAGCATTGAAGATGCATGCAATACTTATAAAAGGAAGCTTTACGCATGGATGGACCAAGAAGCTTAGTTTTTTCGGTATTGTATGAAAAAAGCCCAGGGCTGTATTCGTTTTCATTCTCCTGTTTGCTGCGGCAGCTTTTCTTATGCCGCTGATGTGATTAAACAGCAATGTAGCCGTGTTAGCCGCTACGGCCGAGAATAAAAGTTGCATAAAAACGGCGTAATCTGACCTAATTCCCTGCACTGTTTGAAGCAGGGCATCCAGACTGGGGCATGACATTCTACGGGTACAGCGAGAGGTCACTGTCAATGTCAACATCTTGCCTCAAGTCAGGGTGTTACTATCATAGTGATGCCCCACCCTCCACCACCCCGGGGTACGGGTACGGTACACAGCTCTAAGGGGTATCCAGACTGGGGCATGACATTCTACGGGTACAGCGAGAGGTCACTGTCAATGTCAACATCTTGCCTCAAGTCAGGGTGCTACTATCACTGTGATGCCCCACCCTTCACCACCCCGGGGTACGGGTACGGTACACAGCTCTATGGGGTATCCAGACTGGGGCATGACATTCTACGGGTACAGCGAGAGGTCACTGTCAATGTCAACATCTTGCCTCAAGTCAGGGTGCTGCTATCACAGTGATGCCCCACCCTCCACCACCCCGGGGTACGGGTACGGTACACAGCTCTAAGGGGTATCCAGACTGGGGCATGACATGCTACGGGTACAGCGAGAGGTCACTGTCAATGTCAACATCTTGCCTCAAGTCAGGGTGTTACTATCACAGTGATGCCCCACCCCCCACCACCCCGGGGTACGGGTACGGTACACAGCTCTAAGGGGTATCCAGACTGGGGCATGACATTCTACGGGTACAGCGAGAGGTCACTGTCAATGTCAACATCTTGCCTCAAGTCAGGGTGCTGCTATCACAGTGATGCCCCACCCTCCACCACCCCGGGGTACGGGTACGGTACACAGCTCTATGGGGTATCCAGACTGGGGCATGACATTCTACGGGTACAGCGAGAGGTCACTGTCAATGTCAACATCTTGCCTCAAGTCAGGGTGTTACTATCACAGTGATGCCCCACCCCCCACCACCCCGGGGTACGGGTACGGTACACAGCTCTATGGGGCATCCAGACTGGGGCATGACATGCTATGGGTACAGTAATATGAGGGACCCTATATGTTATATTTTATTTGTTATTTTGTAGTCGGCCAGGAGTCCTGGCAGCTCGTGTTTACCATATAAAACTATTACTGACTTGAACTAAAGATTATCTATCTATATCTATACATGACCTTGGGGGGAGGGGGGGATTCTTGGAAACAACAGATGCTACTATTAGATGGTTTGTAATGAAAAGATACGGTTATTTGTCCAAAAAAGTAAAAATTGAAAATTCTGCCTGGCTAAAACGGATTGGATTATCTGTCTATACCTATACATGACCTTAGGGGTTGTGAGAGCGGGAGGGAGGGGGTGGAGAAGGGGGGGAAGATTTCCTGGAAACAACAGATGCTGTGCCATCATCCACTACTCCTCATCAATCACTCCCGCTCACCTCTCGATGCCCGCACGGTGCCCGAACGCCCCGGACGCCCGCCATGCCAGAACTACTGCTACTCCTCCGCTGAACTCTCCCTCGCGCTGAACTCTTTAGGGTCACTCGGCCACCTACCTAATAGGGATCACAGCCACTGCCACCGCCACTGCTGGCTGCTCGCAGGGCGTGCAGTCTAGCTAGCGGCTGCCAGACTTAATTTATGGTTCTTCTACCCTCCGCCCACCCAGACAACTAACAGTATTATGAGTATACCCAAACACCCCCGTACCCGCCGGTACTTAAAAACACAGACACCCGACCGTACACTGTACACCCACCCCAATCCACGAACATACACTTATTTAGACATCCATACATCCACCCAAGGCTCAACACTAACAGTGAACCACTGGCCCCAGGCCAGTAAAAATTCCCAAAAACAACTTCGGGCCAGTAAAAACAGACCTCAGCTTGTCCTACAGGGCCAGTTAACATTTTCGAAAAGATCAAGAAAAGTAGTTTCAGTGGGTATTTATTACTTAAGAATTATTACAATACTTTGCTTCATGTCAAAGGAGAAACTTATACTCCACCAAGAATGCAAAAGCAATGCATATATAATTTATATAATTGTAGGACCTTTAAACAAATTACAGGACGATACAACTGGTGTTTAAATCAAATAGAATTTTTCATACCATCTTAATCAAGACATTGATAACTGCAAGGGGAATATGTAAGAAATTTAAGATTTAAAAAAACAAATCATAACTTACCTAACTCCACCTCTGAATTGCGCATTTCTACAAGTCCTGATTGCTGGAACTCGCCTGTAAAAAAATAAATGCATAACAATGAGTTTTTCAACACAAAAAGTGGTATAAGAATAAATCCAAATATATTGATGTCATACACATTCTGAGATGTGATGTTCAATGCATGCAATTTACCATTACTGAAATATTCAGATAGTTCTGTAAATAGTTATCATTATCATTACTCTTCATTTATTTTTTTAATTATTTATAAATTTATTTAGTTGTCTTTTCATTTATGTATTCATTTATTGTTTTTTTTTTATTAATTTGGCTACTTATTTATTTATTCATTTATTTATACATTCATTTATACATTCATTTATTCATCATTTATCTATTTTGTATTATGTTCAGGACACGAGATTAGGTCACTGTGAATCAGAAATAGAACTATGAAAACAAGTAGGCAGGTTATGACAACCTAGGGGGAAGTTATATTCAGCCTGAGGAATGTTTTGATCATCTAGGTCAGGATCTGTTATTTAAGCAGAGTATAATTAGGCATAAATAAAAATGCACAGCAGTCAAAAGCAGCCAGAGAATTTTCATGAAATCCTGCAGGCAAACGCAAAGTTAGGATGATATTTGATGGAGACGTGGAACATTATCTATAACCCTCCTTCAAATATTTTGTAAAACCTTAGTATTTTAGATCCAGAAGACAACATCTGGTGGAACTAAAGCATTAAACCTAGTTCCAATGCTGAGGCTACACAAGGGCGCAAACACAAGGGCGCAAACACAAGGGCGCAAACACAAGGGCGCAAAGATTTCTGAAAACCTTCTAAACCCTGTCATGTTGGTATTCATTGGATAGCTCTCACTGCGTACTCTCAGATGAGTACCCATATGCCAGGGTTTCAGCCATATTTTGGCTTTATTGCATGATTTGATTTTGCATTGGCAAAATTAGCCAACAGCAGCATGAGGGTTAAGCACTTTCTCCGAAGCATGAATGCTTCACCCCAGACATGATCAATTCCACTATATGTGACATAATAATATTAGGCTTCAGGGTATCAGGGTCATTTGGTACATATCTCTCCCATCCCTCGCTTGGTATTATTAGGATTAGACTCAGCACCCGCTCTTGCTTTCACCGCACAACTCACACAGCATTGATCTACAACTAGATTGTCTCCTTGACAAAAGTCGTCTGGACAATAAATACTTTTGAAAATAACATCGGAATTAATCATGATTTCACAAAATATTTGAAGGAGAGTTGTCGGTTGGGTTATGATCAATATTTCTCCTTCAAATATTCTCTGAAAAATGCTTTTCTTAAAGAGATATCACCAAAATAGTCAGGCGTTTTTTAGTGCTGCAAGCATGAATATGCCTATATCACATTCATGCCTGGATGTCTACTTGACAAGAGTCGTCTGGACCATATATATTCTTGAAAATAACATTGGTACTAATCATAAATTCAGAAAATATTCAAAGGAGAGATGTCGGTTGGGTTATGATCAATATTTCTCCTTCGAACATTTTCTGAAAAATGCTTTTCTTAAAGAGATATCACCAAAATAGTCAGGCGTTTTTTAGTGCTGCAAGCATGAATATGCCTATATCACATTCATGTCTGGATGTCTACTTGACAAGAGTCGTCTCTACCATAAATACTTTTGAAAATAATATCAGAATTAATCATGAATGCACAAAATATTAGAAGGAGAGTTGTCGGTTTGATTATGATCAATATTTCTCCTTGAAATATTTTTGGGATTTTTTTTTTTTAAAGAGATATCACAAAAATAATCAGGCAGGTTTGGGCGCCACAACCTTGAATACCCTATTGGGTTATTTTACCAGTCATCTTTCTGTAATTCAGACAACTATGATTACATGTATTCATTGTTCAACTATAGTGGGATTTAGGAGCCAAATCACCCTAGATTTACCTTCGGGCCCCTAGAAATTGGCTGTTAGGAGCCAGAAATCCCAATATTCCCAGTGCAATTTTGTTGACAATCTGTTGTTCGGGCTCCTAGCTTAAAATCTTTTGGTTGAACCCTAAATTGTAAAACATAATCAAACAAAAGATTCTTCACTCCATACGAAATACATTAAATTGTTTTCCACATAATTAAATTGTATGCATGCAGGTAAAAAAGAATAGCGTAGGTAAAAATTGAGATCCTTGCCAAAATGGCCAGCTAGACATCATAAGCAATGTTGTAGCTTGAGGTAAGTTTCACATTTATCTCTACTCCCAATATTTAGCGAATACATTAGTAGCAGATGTCCACTATGATTATCTTCCGTCAAAATAAACACAGGTGGACGACCCTATGCACTCAACCAAAATGATTCATTCACATATCTAAGTGCATAATAACATAGTGTCCAGTATTACCACCAGGTGGCCAACAAATACCCAATAAATAAGTCCCTTTTAATGCTAAGGCTACTTTTGCCCAAAGCACAAGAAGGCAAAGATTTTTGAAACCCATTTAAACTTTGTTGTGGTGGTATTCACTAGAAAGCTCTCGCTGAGTACTCTCAGATGAGTAACCGTGTGCCTTTTTCAGGTTTTTTGCATCATGTTCTATGACAATGTCGCAAATGTTGAAATAGAACACTAAGCATGATTATTCAGGGCTCAAATGTAAAAGAGATTGTTCAGCTTTCAATCTTTAAGTTCAGTTCTGCCTGAAATAGCCCTGACATGTCAAATACAGTGACACGTTTAAAAGTATTTCATTCTGTTTTCTATACCCCTATTGTACAATCCAACATGTGCATTGTCTTTATCATAATGTTTTTTTTATTTGAATTTGTTTTTGATTAGAGAAGTGTTTTTTTCTGATTGTTTGTTACTTAATGCTTTAATTTGGGAAGTTTTTTCACTTTTTGTTTGTTTTTCTTCATCAAAACATTCATTGTCATATACAACAAAATCACCTGCACTTACCAGCTGTGAGTAAATTATAAGAAAATAGTCCATGAAATAACTTCCGGTTCCTCAGATTTTGTTTTGATCCCCTAATCTTTCCCTTAAGTTATAATACCAAGCAAGTCCCTAACTAATCTATTAAAAGTCAAGGCATTGTTAACCCTTAAATAATCACAGCCTCAAAAAACAGCCGTACAATTTTGATGAAACTTTGCAGGCAACAGCAAAGTCTGGAAAATTTTCATGGAGAAATGTTAAGCAGAACATCATCTTCAACTCTCCTTCAAATATTTTGGAAAATCATTCTCTATTTCAAAGTTATAGTCAAAAGTATCATTGATCTCGACGAAAAAATGTTGAGGAACTCCACAACATTAATGCAATATCTAAGTCAGGTTCAATACCTTACCACTCATTTTGGTAGAACTTCTCAATTTCAAAGTTATAGTCAAAAGTATAATTTTATCGAGACGAAAAATTGTTGAGGAACTCCATAGCATTATTAATAAGTTAAATATATTTAATCTAAGTCAGGTTCAATCAACCTTACCACTCTTATTGGTAGAACTTCAAAGTTATCGTCAAAAGTACCATTGATCCAGACAACCAATTTTTTAGGAACTCTAAAGCATTAATAAGTTAAATTAATTTAATCTAAGTCAGGTTCAATCAACCTTACCATTCTTTTTGGTAGCACTTCTCAAATTCAAAGTTATTGTCAAAAATCATTCTCAATTTCAAAGTTATCGTCAACAGTATCATTGACATTGATCCAGACGACAAATTGTGGAGAAACTCTATATATAGCATTAATAGGTTAAATCAGTATAATCTAAGTCATGTTCAATCAACCTTACCACTCTTTTTGGTAGCACTTTTCAATTTCCATAAGTATCATAGTTCTAGATGACAAATTGTTGAGGAACTCAATATCATTAATGGGTTAGATCAATTTTAGGTTCAAATTCAACTTTTTCAAGTCAGGTTCAATCAACCTTACCACTCTTTTTGGATCCAGTTCCTCCTCCCACTACTCCCGGATCTATCGTCTCCCGTATCATTCCAAAAATCTCCGTAAAGTCACCGTGTTTATAATCAGAATTCAGAAGTCACAAGTATCCCACTTAAGCGTGGTCCAGTCAGCTGAGAGATTTCCTCCCGGACTCTTTGATAGCTTGATGTAATGCAGTGCAGCAGCACAGTGTTCTTCCTGCACCATTCACCTACTAGGCCCGATCCCGACTGACTGCGAGTCAATCACTGGAGCAGTCGGCCGCCGGTAGGTCCGTCGGCTGGCTGCGATAAGGTTAACCCACTTTCTACTAGTAGTACCAGCAGCAGCATGTAAACACTGAGATTACAGCACGATGATCACAATCACGGTAGCAACCTCCATTCACATACTACTTTTCTGTATTGCCGCAGTGCAATCATTTCACCCATGTGTCAATCTGATCAAGTTATCAAGTGATCATTCAAGTTAACCAATGAGATACTACTTTTCCTAATAGCAGTGTAGCAGTACATATGCTCATTTGTGTGTCCAATCAAGTAATCAAGCAATCTTTCAAGTTAACCTCCATTCAGACACTTCTTTTCCAAATAGTAGTGTAGTGCAGTACATATAACCATGCGTCGATCCAATCAGGTAATCATTCAAGTCAACTTCCAATCAGACAATCGGATCCTTTTCCGAATAGTAGTGTAGTTCAGTATGTACATATACCCATGTGTCGATCAAGTCAAGTGATCTTTCTAGTTAATCTCCATTCAGACACTTTTCCTAATCGTAGCAGTGCGTTACATATACCCATGTGTCAGTCCAATCAAGTGATCATTCAAGTTATCCTATAAACTTCATGATATGCTTCACAGTCCTCCTATCCTATCCTGTGTTGTCGTCGGTCGGTCGCGGTGAGCACTCATCGGTATTATCATGTGCTGGCAGAGCACTAATTTGACTGCAGTGTGTTTGTGTGTGTGTGTGAGTGAGTGAGTGAGGTTGTCAGTACTCTCTCTGGCTCTCGGCTCTCTGCTCGAATGCCGCCACACGTCGTCGTCGTCGTCGTCCTCGTAGTGGAGTAGTCGGTGGCCTGGTGGCCGTGTTACCCAATCTGCCCGGCAGCTCAGCCGACCCAATAACCTGACCTCTACTTGCCCTGAAGATGACCCCAGTTGGTCGTCCTCCTCCGCAGCTTGTGGCCGTCCTCACACAAATACTACTACTGCTGGACAAAAACAACACCAGCTTAACCCACTAATGCTTAAGAGTTCCTTCAGAAATTGTTGTCTGGACCTATGATACTTTTGACAATAAGTTTGAAATTGAGAATGATTTTTGAAAATATTTGAAGGAGAATTATTAGAAGTGATCATATAAAGATTTCTCCTTCAAATATTTTCTTAATTTGCTTTTCCCTCGGAATATTTCATCAAAATTGTCAGGCTGTATTTGGCCGCCATGAGCATTAATGGGTCAACTCATCCTCAGCATTGCGAGAACATTTTTCACAGCTACTGTTAGCAGCATGCAGCGTCAGATTTGTTATTCATAAAAGTTGTTATTCACAGCAAGAAGGATTGTGGCCGTTCTAATACTACTGCTGGACAAAAGCAACACCAGCTTAACTCATCCTCAACATTACATTTTTCACAGCTACTGTTAGCAGCATGCAGCGTCAGATTTGTTATTCATAAAAGTTTGTTCACACAAGAAAGGATTGTGGCCGTCCTCATACTACTGCTGGACAAAAACAACACCACCTCAACTTATCCTCAACATTAGGCATGAACAAAAATGCTATTTGTTTCCTGTAACCCTACCCTAACAAGTTTTTACTCAAAAAAAAAAAGTTTTTTCTGCCCTCCCAATTCCATTTTTGAACAAAAAAAATTCCCCCAAAAATATATTTCACAAACCTACCTACCCAGTTTTTTTCAGACTGTAACGGGAAACAAACTTTTTTTCTAGGCCTTACTACTAGTACTTTATCCCCAGCTACTGGTACCAGCATGCACCATCATTGCAGCATAGATTTGTAATTCATAAAAGTTTGCTCGTTCACAACACAAACTTTCACGGCAACTTGCTCAGTAGGGCAAATGAGATTCAACTTTCACTTGCCCTACTCCAACTTTCACTTGCCCTTGAAAAATTGTATGATTTATAATGTTTCATTTAAAACCAAGTAGCACATGGTGTTGGCATGTAAAAGCATATTTTTTTACGACAAGCTTGGATGCCAGACCACAAAACTTGCACTCGTTCTCAAAAGTAAACCTGGTGCAAGGAAGATGTAG
Source organism: Maea johnstoni (assembly GCA_963942565.1). Lineage (NCBI taxonomy): Eukaryota > Metazoa > Annelida > Polychaeta > Spionida > Magelonidae > Maea > Maea johnstoni. The sequence goes on from OZ012699.1 coordinate 87,928, forward strand.
GTTTCACTTGCCCTTCAGTTATAATTTACAAATTCTACTTGCCTGTGACAACGGGGTTAAGCACCAATGTCAAATCACTGCAAGAAAGATGTCACAGTGAACCTATCATTGTGAAGACCCCGGGTATTGGAATACCTCCTCATATGAACACTTTTGCCCAGGGACCCATTTGTATCTTTAACATTATGAAAAGACCTCTGAGATGTGAACACTCCCTAATATGAACGTTTTAAACCTTAGTAAGTTGAACACATGAGTAAAACGAACACCTCAGTAATTTGAACACATGAGTAACACAAACACCTCAGTAATTTGAACACATGAGTAACACAAACACCTCAGTAATTTGAACACATGAGTAAAACAAACACCTCAGTAATTTGAACACATGAGTAAAACAAACACCTCAGTAATTTGAACACATGTGTAAAACAAACACCTCAGTAATTTGAACACATGTGTAAAACAAACATTTCAGTAAGTTGAACACTTGTGTAAAATGAACACCTCAGTAATTTGAACACATGTGAAAATTGAACACTTACAGTGAGTTGAATACATGAGTAAGCTGAAGATCCAATACAAAAGGAGGAACTTCATAGCAATTAGAGATTCCATATACTTTCCATCAAGTATGTAAGGTTTGAAAATAGAAACCAAACCATTCATGTAACTTCGGAACAAGTACAGGGTAAGCTGAAAAAAAATGCATTGGTCGTCAAGAAAACAAGTTTCTTAAAGCTATAAATATGTAACTTAATCTTCCATTGTTTCGCATTATTTTGACAGCACAAAAACATCTTCACAAGATGTCACTAATAAATATCCTCAGCACTAATGTACTAATGATGAGAATTATCGCTGCAAATGATTACCTCGAGAAATAATCACCAAAAAGATTAATCATCTAAAAAAGGTGATTGCAATTCTCCCCAACAAGACGTTGCCATGGAAACAGATGCATTTCCGTACCTGTCAGGTTGCGAGTTCCTTACCTTGCTTCACCTAATGCCCCAGTTCTCGGGGCTTGGTACAGTGACCTCCGCGTGTACTCATCCAGTGCTCGCTGCTCGGCTAACAAGCAAGCGAGCGAGCGGGTGGGCCGAGCGCACAAGCGACCGAATTGCTGCCTGCATGCCTGCTGCACTGCAAGCACGCCCTTTCTGTTTTTTCAATCGGCACTGTACACTTCTTTTATCCTTGGTTGGATAAGCGATCTATAAAGGCATGCACGTCCTTCATAGAAATGAGCACCAATAAAAGATGTTTTACATGGAGCGCAATGACCCAAAATCAAGTCATAAAAATAAATGAAAAGATAAATCTATTAACCCTTATGCTGCTGGTGGCTAATTTTGCCAATACCTAATGATGCAAAAAAGCTGAAAAATGACTGAAACCCAGGCACATGGGTACTCATCTGAGAGTGCTCAGCGAGAGCTATCTAATGAATACCAACATGACAGGGTTTAGATGGTTTTCAAAAATCTCTGCATCCTTGTGCTTTGGAAGGGTTAAAGATTAGGGAACTATTTTCTCACAAAACTATCTCAAATATATAACTATTTACCCATAGAAATCCTCTCAAATATATTCTTTTCAATGACTGGTGTTTATGGATAATTGTAACCTTAGAATTGGAAGAGTTAAAGATTAACACACTATGGAACTATTTACTCATAAAGATCCTCTCAAATATATATTTTCAATGAACAGTGTTTCTGGGAGATCTGTGACCTTACTTTGTAAAGATGTCATCATTTTCACCGTTTAGCGGCATTATATAGTACTCCGATTAATGCACTCTTCTCAATTAACACAGCAGCGAACAAAGCAATTCACCTACATTTTCATGACCTGCCCCCTACTGACCCAGCTCAGAACAATTTCCCCACCAGCAGAAAATGTAAATAAAATCTGTTTCCATGGCAACAAGTGCTGAGGTGAACTGATGCCCCCGGTGACCTTGGCAGGGAGAAATAATGATGGCGTTTTTTTCCGAAGATCGTTAGTGAATTTAATGGTAAGGTTCATGCACTATCGCTGAGCAGTTATAGATGGGCTTGCGGTGGTATAAGGAGGGGTTTATTTCATTACAGGATTTATGCCGGATTAATTAATAGAGTCCTTCAATCCTCACTTAGTGCAATTTTTATGATGTTTTAAGGATCATTTGTGAAATTAGTGGGAGAGTTTACGGAATGCCCTCTTGCAGATATTATAAGTAGGTGGGTATCCAGAATCTTATGATGATGATTAATTCAATTTAATTTGCTGCACTACTAATTCATAAAATTGTAGCATTCTTTATCTTAAATTAACCCATTTAATTATTGGTTGTAGCAGCAAAAAAGCTGACAATTTTGTTGATATATATATTGTTCAGAACATAAAGAAAATATTGGCAGGAAAATTGTTTATTTGAACTCTATCGACAACTCTCCTTCAAATATTTTGCAAATTTAAGCTTCATTCTAATATTGTTTTAAAAAGTTTGTAAGGACCAGACGACACTGGTCAATTATCATATCCAGGCATTAATTAGTTAATCAGGTAGGGGCTGAGGTGTTAGTGCATTTCGCTTCTAACACTCACGGTCTCTCACCACAGCTAAAAGTCTAATGTCTAAATCTGGCACAAGACAAGTGAGGAAGTTTTCAGTGACTTTGGGTTAGTGGGTGGTTTTCCACCATAAACAAGTGACCAGTCACAACGTATCTTTTATATGGCAGAAAAAGCAATCATAAATGAAATTACAATACATAACAATCCTCTCAAATATGGGAACATTTTCCAGTAAGGATTTTTGCAGATCATCAGTGGGTATATAAGTTACGTTCAATTACTATCCCCTAGCGTCTGTAGGCAGATGTGCGTAATATACTTTCACAAGCAGTTCAGCCGTCATCAATAAAGAGGCCCTCTTTTTGTCTCTATTCAACAATCAGTTTTTACAATCTGTTTTCAGCCATGTAGGGAGAAAATATAAATTCTCCTATTGAAGATATTTCTTTCAATATGTCATTCGCTCTCTCCTCTGTCTCTTTCTGCCTTTTCTCTAGATCCCTATCTCCCCTACGCTTGGTTCCCTTTCTCCCTTTTCTCTGGGTCCCTTTCTCCCCTTTCTCCGGTTCTCTTTCTCCCATTTCTCTAGATTCCTCTTTCCCTTTTCTCTAGATCCCTTTCTCCCTTTTCTCTGGATCCCTTTCTCCCTTTTCTCTAGATCCCTTTCCCCCATTTCTCTAGATCCCTTTCTCTATTTTCTCTCGACAACTTTCCTTTCCCTTTTTGCTGAGATCCAGTTTTCCCTCTACACATTTGCTCTGGTTCCCTGTTCCTCTGCCCCTTTCTTAGGTTTCCCCCCTCTTTACTTAAGCACTGACCTCGCTAGGATCCTCTGTCCCCTGATGAGGCAAAATCCATTTATTAATTTTGCGTGGTGGCCGACCGATCGTTGTTTTTCTCTAGCCGCTGTGCTATATGGGTTTGTGGGGCAGGCTGAGATTATAGCCTCGGCAGGAGCGAGGCACAAGGATCAATATTGTCATCCGTACTCGTGCTCAGGTCAATGGCGCGCCCGCGCACGCTCACATATCTGCACTCAGCGGATAATAAGTCAGTGTCCTCTGAAGGTAAATGGCACACTGGTACATGTGAAAAACAAAGAGAATCATAAACTTTTATTGACGCAACCAATTAATATTCATGCATCATTTTATCGCTAATTTCCTATAATATGGATAATATGTCAATGTCCTCTGAAGGTAGATGGCACACTAGTACATGTGAAAAACAAAGAGAATTATTAACTTTTATTGACGCAACTACTTCATATTCATGCATCATTTTATCTCTGATATCATATAGTAAGGATAATATGTCAATGTCCTCTGAAGGTAAATGGCACACTAGTACATGTTAAAAACAAAGAAAATCATTAACTTTTATTGACGCACCCAATTCATGCATCATTTTATCCCTTACTTGGTATTCATGTTAATCATTTTTATCATATTTATTGCAGAGGGCTATCTATGAATGCCATGACCAATGGAATTCTGCTATAAAGATTAGGCTATCCCCAAAGGAATGTCTGTACCGAGACCAAGCGAGAAGCGTGCATTTCTATAATGTTTAATGCACAAAAAGAATGATGATTATAAAATGAAGCTGATCTATCTTGGGAGGGAATGAGTTTGTGGTATAAATATTTTTCTGGCTTTCATTTATGTTGCCTATATACATATTCGCACTATTTGCATATATGTGTGCGTGTGCGTATATATGTGTATGTATATATATTAGGGATGTCATTGATATCCCTTTTTTTCGATTCAATTAATTGCTATACTCTTTATGATATATAGATTAGATTCCATTCAGTTCGATAACCCGTGTCTTGGCCATATGCCTGCGTAAAGTACACCATTCCTACCAATTCACAAAAGCCATAGAAAAAACTTCAATATTTAGTCACACTTGAGTTACACTTTGCGTTAGTTTAACAGGAAAATTTGTGGGGAAAGTTTATTTTTTATTAGTTATCATACAGCATTATTGGAATAAAAATATATTGATTATTTCTATTTGATATCTAACCTTTCGATTCAATTTAACTGACAAAGTGAAAATGTTGATTTATCGATATGTCGACTATCTATGACATCCCTTGTATATATATATATATATATAAATATATATATATATATATATATATATATATATATATATATATATATATATATATGTATATATATATATATATATATATATATATGTGTGTGTATATTTATATACTAGTATATATATATATATATACATATATATATATATATATATATATATATATATATATATATATATATATATATATACCCCGTTCCATAATATATATATATATATATATATATACATATATATATATATATATATATATATACTAGTGTAAATATATATATATATATATATATATATATATATATATATATATATATATATATATATATATATATATATATATATATATATATATATATATATATATATATATATATATGTGTGTATATATAATATATATATATATATATATATATAT
>OZ012699.1:93222-170948 GCA_963942565.1 Maea johnstoni
GGTGATCTCTGACAGACAATGAAGAGATGGTCTCTCTCAACAGGTGATCTCTGACAGGCAATGAAGAGATGGTCTCTCTCAACAGGTGATCTCTGACAGGCAATGAAGAGATGGTCTCTCTCAACAGGTGATCTCTGAGAGGCAATGAAGAGATGGTCTCTCTCAACAGGTGATCTCTGACAGGCAATAAAGAGATGGTCTCTCTCAACAGGTGATCTCTGACAGGAAATGAAGAGATGGTCTCTCTCAACAGGTGATCTCTGACAGGCAATGAAGAGATGGTCTCTCTCAACAGGTGATCTCTGACAAGCAATGAAGAGATGGTCTCTCTCAACAGGTGATCTGTGACAGGCAATAAAGAGATGGTCTCTCTCAACAGGTGATCTCTGAGAGGCAATGAAGAGATGGTCTCTCTCAATAGGTGATCTCTGACAGACAATAAAGAGATGGTCTCTCTCAACAGGTGATCTCTGACAGGCAATGAAGAGATGGTCTCTATCAACGGGTGATCTCTGAGAGGCAATAAAGAGATGGTCTCTCTCAACAGGTGATCTCTGAGAGGCAATGAAGAGATGGTCTCTCTCAATAGGTGGTCTCTGGTTTAGGGGCAAAGATGGTTATTGATATTTTCCTTCATTACTATGATTATTTCTATTTTCTCATAAACCAACAAAACCACATCAAAAGAGTTGATATTAATACCCCAAACTAATTGAAAAGTGTCATTATTACAATGTAAATAAGAAGTTTGGCGTCAGTAGTTCAGGAGATTCATCGAAGCACTTCTGATTTTTCTTCAAATCCACTTTCTTGTTGGAGGGGGTTTCCGTTACTTCTATTGTAATTTCGTAACTTGAATGCTAAGGTCAATAAAGAATACGATCATCTACAATACTGCACATCAGGGTTTACAATTAGCATGCGCCAAGACACAATTCCCCAGGAAAGGGTGATTGGCTTCTGAAACGCATATTCAATGATTTGTCACAAACAAGATAATAATCAAACATATAAATGAATGAGTAATTTCTGAAGATGTCAATTTCCCGCATATAATATATTTTTTTTCTGACTCTATATAATTAATTCCCATTACATTGTATAAGGAGGTTATGCCTTATTTCAATAAGTTAACACAGTTGCAGGGCTCGACGCTAAGGGTGAACCTATGGCCCCAGGTCAGTAAAAAATTCCCCAAAACAGCTTTGGGCCAGTAAAAAAAGACCTCAACTGGTCCTACAGGCCCAGTAAACATTTGGAGACATTCTTGTTAAAAAGTTTCCCATCGAGAATGTCCCCAAATGTATTTGAAATAAATGAAGATAAAATCTATAAAGATAAATGTTGTGGTGAATTGTATGCAATGTTCTTTTGTTGTTATGTTAAAGAAAAAATGTAGGACCAGTAAAAATGTTGCAGGACCAGCAGATGCTAGGTGTTACTGGTCCTACAGGGCCAGTATCATATTGAGTTATATTAGCATTGAGGCTTGAGTTGTAATCTGAGTATATTGCGGTCTCCCTTGAAAAATAGAATGCCAAAAATATTTTACAATTGCCATTTTTGGGCACCCAGTTTCAAGATCCTGGCTAAGACACTGCTGAGTATAATGTGGTCTTCCTTGAATAATAGGATACCCCAAAATTTAACAATTGCCAAATTTGGGCACCCCTTTTCTAGATCCTGGCTATGGCCATGACTGGAGATATGCTAAGAAATTTCCTTATTGCTTTTTACCTCCCTGCACCAACCACTGTGGGCCAACGTCCTCGCAAAAGGATGTTTCCCCCTGACCTTTAGCGAGAACTGAGATCTGATAAGTTGCCATGGCAACGGGATATAGAAATATATCAAGACTTTGTGTGCATGCGTCTGTGTGTATGTGTCTGTGTGTGCGTGAGCCACTGTGGCAATGATATTTGGGATTGTTTACCAGAAAACCCATTATGACCTGACCAATTTCTTTGCTACAGCGTTTTTCTTCCTGCGTTTATGTTAATGGGAGAACTCTCATTTTACAGAAGAAAATAAAAAGGATTTTGAGACTTGATTTGGAGAGAGAGGGTGAATGACCGAAACAATTTGCTGTTGCTTTCACCTAAAAGACAAGTGGCCAACAGGATCACCCTCAGAACACTTCAGAAAATTAAGAAAATAGTGCCTGGATAGTGGAATACAACAAATGACCAAAAGGGGCAATTTCTCTCTTCTTTCAATTAAGGGTGCAACAAACGTTGAGCGCGGCAAGTTGCTCCTAAAGTTGACTTGCCCCTCCATTCTGTTAAACATACTTGCCGAGCGGGGTAGGTCAGGGTCTTGTTCAGCTTGCCCCATTGCCGTTTTTTGCCGAATTCACTTGCAACTTGCAACATGGCCATTTTTTACATAATATTGACTCTGTATACTTGAGAAAATCAAGAAAATATTTTTTTGAATATCCAGATATGATTCTTGCCCAAAAGTGTAATAAAATTTTCCCTGTTTTCTTTTAACTAACCATTTTTTCTTTACATAATTTGAGGGCTGACAAAAAATACGTTTAAAGAAAATCAAAAAATATTTTTTTGAATAATCAGATATGATTCTTGCCCAAAAGCGTAATAACATTTTCCCTGTTTTCTTTCAACTGATCATTTTTTCTTTACGTAATTTGAGGGTTGACAAAAAATACTTGAGAAAATCAAAGAAATATTTTTTTGAATAATCAGATATGATTCTTGCCCAAAAGCGTAATAACATTTTCCCTGTTTTCTTCAAACTGATCATTTTTCTTTATGTAATTTGAGGATTGACAAAAATACTTGAGAAAATCAAGGAAATATTGTTTTGAATATCTGGATATGATTCTTGCCCAAAACAGGGCAATAACATCATCCCTGTTTTCTTTCAACACACCATTATTATTTTCCATACATTATTTGAACTGAGCTTCTAAATACCATTCGAAATAATGAGAATATTTCCTTAATATTAAGATACAATAGTGGAGCAATTTCTCTATTCTTTTAACTTTCAACATCAGTTACATAAGTTGTTTGAAATGTTTCAAACATTCAAGCTATTTTGAAATATCTTTGTGACATGAGCATTTTCCCCACCACTTTCGGAATGAATCCATGCTAAGCTATTTTCAAAAGTAAACGTTGCACGTGTTAAGGAGATCTCAAGAAATGAATAAGTTGCAGTCATCTGATCAATACTTTTTGTTCAATCAAAGATTTAACCCTTATGCTGCTGGTAGCTGATTTGGCCAATACAAAATGTTACAAAAAGACCTGAAAAATGATTGAAACCCAGGCATATGGGTACTCATCTGAAAGTACTCACTGAGAGCTATCCAATGAATACCAACATGACCAGGTTTAGATGGTTTTCAAAGTTTTTTGCGTTTTTGTGGTTTGGACGAAAGTAGCCTCAGCATTGGAAGGGTTAAGCAGCACTCAGAAGTGACATAGACAGGACTACATTCAGTGACCTATTACATGTCAAAAAGGGCAATTTAAAAGATTATTTGTCAGTCAAATATTTGGTTCTTACCCAAAAAATGGCAAAAATAAAAAAATTTCAGGCATAAAAAAGGTTGTTTGTTTCCTGTAACCCTACCCTGACAAGTTTTTATTCCAAGAAAATCCCTACCCTGAAGTTTTTTCCGCCCTCCATACTACCGATCAGTGTAAAACATGCATAAAACACACATTTTTGACAAAAAAAATATGCAAAAAAAATTGTTTTTGTACCAACCTACCTACCCTATTTTTTTTGGTACGGTTACAGGAAACAAACATTTTTTCTAGGCCACATAGAAACTCTACGATGGTGCAAGTGTGAGCGGCAGAAAAAAAAAAATTCTCCACCGTTTTTTTTACCAAAACAGCAGAAAAAAGAAATTTAAATTCTTTTTCTCCAACGTTTTTCCAAAAACAGCAGAAAAAAAATTAATATTTTTTCCTCCGTTTTTCCAAAAACAGCAGAAAAAAAATTAAATTTTTTTTCTCCAACGTTTTTCCAAAAACAGCACAATTTTTTTTTTATTTTTTTTTCTGCTGTTTTGGTAAAAAAAAACAATGGAGAAAAAAAATTTGGTTAATATTTTTTTTCTGCCGTTCACACTTGCACCATCGTAAAACTCTGCCTGCCTTAATAGAAGATTTCCAGGAAACTGCCTGCCCACAAAATATGCTGGACAGGTCATAACTAATCCCTGTCATGATGACATTCTTTATTCCATCCCACACAGAAAGCAATTAATAGGCGATTATCATCCACCAAATGTTACCAATATGACCCAGAAATTCTGTTTTTCACATTTAGAATTATTATATATTACATTGATTTTCTGATCACATATTGACATGTGATTTATCTTCGTGAATAGTAATAAAAGATGGAAGGTCGTCGTCCTACACCAGTGGCAGAGAGGCCTAGAAAATGTTAGTTTCATAGAGCGATGCCAAAAGAACTACTGTAAATTCTCGGTAATTTGGGACACTTTTTGATAAGGCCTAGGAAAAAAAAATGTTTGTTTCCTGGAACGGTCCAATAAGAAAATAGGGTAGGTGGGTCGGAATTATTTTTTTTTCTGATTATTTTTTTATTCAAAAATATGTGTTTTATGCATGTTTTTTATGATTGGGAGTCGGGAGGACTGAAATAAATTTAGGGTAGGGATTTTTTTGAATAAAAAATTGTCAGGGTAGGGTTACAGGAAACAAACAACTTTTTCTAAGGCCTATTTATAATTCTTATAGGTTGAAGGTGGCCCATGTTTTATGAGAATACTCACTAAGCAGAGTGATAGTTGTCCATACTTTAAGAAGTAGCTACTAGTGTATATCAAAGGTGCCCATTTTCCCAATAATTATTTTGAAAAATAATTATAGTGGCCCAAATTCCTAGGGAGGTCTGAATTTCCGACAATTTACTGATTATCGATCATGAAGTTTCAACCGATTCCCAACCCTACTGCTGGACTTGCTAGACAATGAAATTGAAAGTAATAGGCTTCTAGTCCCTAAAAAATTGATATTCCCTTCTGAGTTGACCAAGCAGTGTGGAGTAGTACCAGGTATGGTAGATAGATGGCACCACCTGGTCCTCCTTAATCTCTATAAGTTTTAATTAAGGTTTTAATAGTCTTCTATTCATCCGGTGAGATAAATGTGAACTAATATGGCCACTCTGGCCACCTTGACTAAAATAACAGAAAAACCTGAAGACAGAAAAAATACATATGACAGCCTAGAAATCTAGGCAAGGCACACCCTATAATTGTCCCATTTTTAGAAATTCATATTTCCTAAGCATTTCATTTTCTATCAGAAAACAGCGACTATAGATGCAGAAATTTGGCCTGGAAATCTAGGAAATCTTGAATTGCTCACTGGGTGGCCCACAGTTTCTTCTTATATGATTCTCACTGACCAGTGTGACCACCCTTGGTGCCATCTATCACCAGCCAGAGGAACTAACACCTAGACATTAAGCAAAAGATAAAGAAGGGAACAGAGAAAAGCATAATTTAATGAAATCATAGACTCGGAACTAGTCTAGCCATAGACTAGGTTCCTAGTCCCTAAAAAGTTGACATTCCCTTCTGTGCAGACCAAGCAGTGTGGTGTAGTACCAGGTATGTAGATAGATGGCACCACCTGCTCCTCCTATCTCTAGAGGATTTAGGTGTCATACTCAAACTGAATCCTGGTGAGATAAGAATAAACTAAATAGACCACTACATATAGCCACCTAGAATATTTGGTGCTAGGTAGCAGAAATAAAATAACAGAAAATACATCAGTTGCGTTGGTCAAGTGGTTAGCACGCTTGCCTTCCGCGCAGACAACCCAGGTTCGATTCCCGGTGAGGGCGCAGAAAAAGAAAATTGAATTCCTTGCTGCTATCCAGTGCTTCGGAGGGCACTGTAAGACGTCGGTCCAGTCGGCCAAGAGCCTTAGTAACTCGTGTTTCTTGTAATTGATATACCGACTTAAAAATAAAGATTACATTTTTTTATTTTATATGACAGCCTAGAAATCTAGGGTAGTCTAGCCACTGCTGTACACAAACAACAAGCAGAGCAGCCTGACCTTATATAACACGCGTAGCTTGACCCCTGGGTGACCCAAGCGTGTAGAGTACAGTGGGCTAGTGACCCAGTGCTATTCGTGCGGGCTGCGGCGGTGGCCGGTCAGCCAGCGTAGGCGGCCGACCAACCCTGGCTGCCCGGGTGCCGCGCACTGGCCACTGGGTCACCTCAAGAGGCATGAAATCACACCCCTCCCTCTCTAGCCGTCAGTCACACCTCCCTGCCGTTATTTACGGCAGCCCCGTGACCCCCGCTTGACCTCTCAGTTGTTAACAACAATCGTGGTGGCAAGGACCGAGGAAAAAGCACAGATTTTTACCCTGCATCTCCCTTTACCTATAGATGGTTGCACTCAATCATTTATAAGAGTTATCTTAACCATTATGCTGCTGGTGGATAATTTGCCATTACAAAATGATGCAAAAAAACTGTAAAATGACAGAAAACCCCGGCACATGGGTACTCAAATGACAGTACTCAGCGAGGGCTTTCCAATGAATACCCACATTTATAACATGGTTCAAATGATTTTCAAAAATCATTGCGTCTTTGTGCTTTGGACGAATAGCTCAGCATTATGATTGAATGGTCTAACTCAACCAATAAGTACAAACATTTAGAGACTTCTCAAACACATCAATATGGTTAACAACTTAACAACAACTGCTATGAATGATCTGTTACAAACAAAAAAGCAATGTTTTACTGTGCATTTCCTTTGCATTACAGTGGAACACTCAAACCAATAAGTAACAAACTTTATGAGACTTCTCAGATATATTTATTTATATGGTTATTGGTTAACGGCTAGGAATGATCTGTTACAGACAAAAAAGCTGTTTTCCTTTTCATTCTTCCTATATTATAGTTAACTCAATAAATATGACCCATTCATTAACAGTTATCTTAAATAGTAATAAATGCATTAATGTGGTTAACTCAAATCAATAAGTACATGTACTTCACTTTCAGAGAGTGCTTATGTATACAGCATCAATGAAGAGAAAAACAATAGCTGCTAGGATTGAAAAGAAAAGTAGATTCCTCTTTATGTTTTAATTCAAGTTAATAACCATACATTTCTAAAGTGGCATCTTAACCCTTCTAATGCTGCGCAGGGGCTTTTCGTAATGCGTCCAGCGTGTCATTTGGACACGCAGAACACTGTTTTTTGACAGTTTGGACACCCAAAAGTTTATGTCAGAATTTGCTAAAGATGACTTTTCTTAGAAGATAGAAGATGTAGAAGCTGTAGTGTCAATTTTATGAGACACACAAAGCAGAATCTGGCCTAAAAAAGCAAAATCTGTAAAGGTATAGGGTTTATTCTATTAGCAGTATGTACTTTGTACCACACTTTGGACACGCAAAAGTCTATGAAACCTCTATTTGGACACCCTGTTTCCAAATATCGGCTAAGACCCTGAATTGCTGCGGCTACTTAGGTCCAAAGCGCAAGGATGCAAAGATTCTTTTTGAAAAAACATCTAAACCCAGTCATGTTGGTATTCATTGGATAGCTCTCACTGAGGACTCTCTGATGAGGACCCATGTGCCAGGGTTTCAGTCAGAGTTTTTTGCATCATTTTGTATTGGTCAAATTAGCCACCAGCAGCATAAGGGATTATCATATCATAAATGCTTACAGAATTGATTAAGGTGATTATTTTTATTTGTCTTAATTCGGTTCAATAGGTCTACCTGACCAGTAGGCTGTCCGAGGCGGGTGATATAACCTTCTTATTTGACCCCTGACCTTCCAGTGATCTCTGGCGAGCAGACTTGATTCATCCATTTACGGGGGTGTAGTAGCAAGGGTCAGGTTTAGGGTACTTTGTCAAGGGGTCAACTTTAGGGTAGTGAGGAAGTGACAGGAGCCGAGAGTTCACGGCCATTCAAATTAAAATACTACAGGCGCACTACAGAAGATGAAATTTACAACCACAATTTATAGAAAACGTAGGAATTGAAGCAGAAAGATATCATATTTTTTGGATTATTTCAAAAAGCACATTGTTCATTTTAAGATGTTCCATGTGAATAATTTAAAGGGTTGTTTTAAAAATTAATTGCACCTTCAATTATTTTGAGGTCTAAAATGCAAAGAAATCCAAAGCCAGATATCACTCTTTTTATCTTTTAAAGCATGTTGTCCATTGTATGGTGTTTTTAAGCCCTAAAAAAGATTGCGTGTTTCCTGTTATGGTCTGAGAAAATAGGGTAGCTAGGTATCATTATTATCATTTTTTTGATTTTTATTCACTAAAATAACAAATGTTTCATGCCATGATGCCATCATTTGTGCTGAAATTAATTCAAATTATCAATTGTTCTATTTTGCAGCACTCGCAATCAGTGGTTGGCCGCTGGCCTAAAAACCAACAACTTGGAATCGAGTGCAAAGATTTTCTCCGGTGGTTACCCAGCACGGCCAGCAGGGGAAGTGAAAGCAGGAATTTGAAAAATATTTGAAGAAGAGTATTGAGCTCCATTCATTAAATATCACCAAAACAGAGCATTTTTTTGGCAATAAAATTGGCAATTTAAGTTTTGGGGTATCCTATTTTTCAAGGGAGACCTCAATACATGAAGACAAAAACCATAGATATGTAATTACTTATTGCAAAAAGGCATAATATTCATATATATACTGTAATAGGAATTACTTAGGATGCATTTATGACATTTTTAGAAATTTACTACAAAATATTGGATGTCCTAGTGCGTAAATTTCTAAGGTTGAGTTAAGTCCAAATGACACTCCGACACCCTGCCGGCTAAGACCCCATCTGGCATGAATGCAAACATCTTTTAAAGGTGGCATTTGCAGGTCTTTCTCTGAACCCATTAATGCTTAAGAGTTACTACAGAATTAACTGTCGTCTGGATCTATAGCATTTTGGATAATAACTTAGGAATTGAGAATGATTTCACAAAATATTTGAAGGAGAGCTGTTGATTATGTGCCGATTAACATTTCTCATTCAAATATTTTCCTAATAATTACTGCTTTTGCCCGCAATATCTCAACAAAATTGTCAGGCTGCTTTTGGCCGCTGTGAGTATTAACCCTTCCACTACTGAGGCTACTTTCGTCCAAAGCAGTGACAAGGACGCAAATATTTTTGAAAACCATCCAAACCCTGTCAAGTTGGTATTCATTGGATAGCCCTCACTGAGTACTCTCAAATGAGTACCCATTTGCCAGGGTTTCAGGAATTCTGAAAAAATTCTCATCATTTTGGCAAAATTAGTTACTAGCAGCATAAGGGTTAACAGGTTAATTACAAAACAACAGATGGTACTGCAAGAGGTGTCAGAACTGGTATTATAATTCACAGATTTGTAGCCCTGACAGATCATTCAACCCTTCTATCCTCTCTGGCACTGGCACATTGAAACTTTCATCCGTAGTTTGTAAATCAATATTTGTTCTTTCTTCCCTTTTCTTTTATTCAATTTGCTCTTTTATGTATGGTTTTGTTAGTTTTTTTCTTTCATTTTCTTTGTGAAAAAATTCAATGAAAATGTGTTCTTTTTCCAATCTTTTATTTAACATACCTCCAATATGTTTTTTATGGCCTAACTGAAGTATCCCGGACCCACCTTATTATTATTATTATTATTATTATTATTATTTATTTATTTTTTTATTTTTTTTTTTTGAAAACACTGGAGACAGACTTCTTCCTTTTCTGCTTGTTATTCAACCCTTTACATTTTAGGTGTTTTATTTTTGTATTATTCATATCTTAAATTGTGTACTTGTTTAATTCATTCATATTACCTTATCATTTATTACCTGATTTCTCATTTTTTTCTTTCTTATATAACTCCTTTTTCTTTTCATGCTATCTTACTAGAGTTGAGGGGATAGAATATCCTACAAATCCATGTTCCCAGAGGGTTTGACATTTTCACAATTCGTTTGTTAATAAATATTCTTTTGTAAAAGCATTAAGCAGGATTTGTTCTTTTACCATGATCCTTTTTTATAAAAACATCTTTAAATTCATTTTTTCTTATATTGATTTTTTTCTGTTTCAACTAATCAACTATTTGTTCCCTATATTCATTTTTGTTATTTATTCAATACATGTATAATCATTTTGAATATTTTTACATTTTTCATATGTTGATTTTTCCTTTTTCTTTTCTTTTATCTTTTTACTTTATATTGATATATATATTTCTTTAATGAACTACTTTAAATCATTTGCTTTTTTTCATTTTTATTTGTGTTAAAGCAACATAATTACCCTACAGAAAAGGATTCTTCTCTCTTGATGAATAAGATTTCCCATATATAGATTGCTAAATTGTTTTTCATAATTATTTCATCCAAATAAGTATTTCAACAAAGTTGCACATCGTCTTTTATCACTCATAACAGGACTCAATTCTTAAGGTTATGTTGCTTGAATGGTTAGTTCACAATGTTCTCACTAGGTGGCCCACATCCTGTCTAGCCTTGTTGTTTATACTGGTGCTAAGTAGTAAGTAGACCTCCATCTGGGGTTACATAATGAGATTAACGTGTCTGCGTTCTGTCTGAAAAAACCCTGTGACAAATCACCCATTTTACTACAAACAGGCGGGAACAAAGCCAGGACACGTCCTGTCTGTCTTTTGGACAGGCAGTTTCCTGAAATCCTCCTTTTTGGACAGGCTAAATTTCTATGAAGAATTTCCAACTTTTTACGGCATTAACCAAATACTTTTCTGACAAACCATCTTCTAGGACATGTCTGAAGGTGTTACATATCCATTTTGACAAAGTACAGCAGGGTATTAAGTGTAAATTGAAACTGAAATAATGTGGCCCAGGATAGGTTTTATGCAATTTGTGACACAGAAAATGTATTCTAATATCTAATATAAGATTGGGGAAGAGAAATATTGCAGATACTCCCCTTTCATTTGAGACCAAGAAAAAAGGAGCTACTCGGTGGGGTAATTAAACTCTCATTTTAGAGCCTTTTGAGGATTTGGCCGCTAGACTATAAGATTGGGGAACAGAAATAGTGCTTATCTTGAGCATTAAAAGATTTTGAATTCTAGAAAACCAAAAGCTTCACCAGAATCACAAAAACTTGCATATCGGGCCATTAACACAATGGGCCATTAAATTGCTGTGAAGTGCTAGCATTGTTATATATAGATCCAATGCTACGATTATGGCTTCTATTTATTAACCATTTAGAGCAGCAATTGTGACATGAAGTGTTGTTTATAAATATATCATTCTCTCTGTTTGCATTTCATCATGCATCAAGCCAGTTATGAAACAGCCTTTGTTTCAGTTTCCAAAGGCATGGCTTACATTTATAAGGCTTACTTCCTGTGAAAGCAAAAGCTATACACTATCAGGGATATCATACATACCTTTCCCTTATAAAATTATAAAAATAGTGATAATAATAATAATGGTGATGATAATAATGATGATAATAATAATAATAATAATAATGATAAATATTTAATATTACGATAATAATTATAAAAATAATAACAATAATAATGATAATAATAATAATAATAACAATAATGATGATGACCACGACAATACCAATAATAATAATAATAATAATAACAACAATTATAATAATATTCTACCTAACTTGGCTGTTGCTTTGTGGTGATCCATTTTAAAGACCATTTATCATAATAAGTAATAAAAGTAATAAAAGTATGATGTTACCGTGAAATTGATTAAGAACTCATCAATTTGTTGCAGAAGGTTTGGCCAACCTTATTGTTTTCTCAACTCCCTAAATGTAATTTATGGTCAGTAAATTACGTGACCAAGTGCCATTCATCAATTCCAAATTGCTGTAAATTGGTCCACACAATGGCATACACTATAAGTAATGGCATAGCTAATATTAGCTATGATACCTAACACCCTTGACCTCCTAGAATATATTTCTAGAACTATAACTCGAAACAAGGAAGTACCCATACAAAATCATTCAGCAACATGTGGGGTTTCCCCTTTTTCAATATGTATGTATGTATGTATCTTTATTGGTTTGTGATTCTCATCACAAAAATATGTAGAATACACAGTTATCATATAGCATCATATTAAATGAAGAAATAAATTTTATATAAGCAATATGACAAAATTATACAAACAAAGAAAGAAAGAAGAAGAGAGAAAGTTCTAAAACAAACAAAAGATTAAGTTTATATATGACACCATAAATTGTCCTATCAAGGTCGGGAAGCTGTCAGAACCATTGTCATGGTAACTAAGGTAATAAAACACTCAGATGTCTAGGATATTTTTAAATGTAACCCACATTCAGGTTTAGAGCTCTCGTTGAAATGTAGTGTTTTCTGGATTATATACTGTGGAAATAGAATATAAATCAACAATTTATTGGAGGAGTTGTTGAGATCTTTCTGATTTAACCCATTAAAGCTCACAGCGGCCAAAAGCAGCCTCACAATTATAATGATATTTGCAGGCAAAAACAAAGTAAGAAACATTACCTTATCAATTAATTCTCCTTCAAATATTTGGAAAAGCCATTCTCAATTTTAAAGTTATTGTGAAAAGTATCATAAATCGAGATGACATTTCTAGAGGAACTTTCAAGTATCAATGAGTAAATAATTAAAGACACCCTTTTAAGCTTTTTCCTATTTTTCATTCTATTATTGTGATTGTAAATGAGGCCCTCCTTTTGAAAATTCACATTTTACTTGAAAATCCTGTATACAGTTCCCGAATGCCAAATACTCTCTTGTGGCCATTTATAACAGACTCTTTCCAGAAATACTTGAGATTTGCACCCTGCTGTGAGGGTGGTTAGTCTGCCCTGATACAGTAACAGAGTATCTGTCTGTGGATACAGTGTATCAACATGCCCAACAACTGTAGTATATGTGTTACATAAGATACAACTGGTTACTCAGTAACACTGACAGCTTGGCCCTGTAAGCATGTATCTAAATATAACTCTGTCCTCCTTGTTCGTGGATGATCCTCTCTCTAGAACAGTATCTCATTATGGACGCTCTGACCTCGGTTAATGAGGTCACGCCTTGAGTTGACCAATATAGCGTATGGGACGATTAAGTGCAATTGAACTCGCATCGAGAGGGTGATAATAACTAAAACACCCTACCTAAATTTCGCATTGATGTGGCATCGTCGGGTGCTGCACTCGACGTCTGTCCGCGTTCCATCGTTTCTGGCTGAAAACGGGGGTTCCTTCGTGCCCGCTTGGCCAGGTTCAAGTTCAGGCCACTGGGTTCTTCTGTCAGTACCAGCGCCCCGGCCCAGGTACGACTCGTGCCCAAATTTTCGTTTTTAATAAAAGTCACTTTTGTCGACTTGCCTCGGGTAGTTGACACCCTTGGTAGATTCCTCACATTTGACCCCTGCGGAAAAATAAAACAGAACGACGTTTTGAGAGAAATGGAAGTTATTTTTGGTAGGAAGTTTGCCGTGACCCAGTGATGTTTTGGTTTGCCAACTGATTGACACAATCTTCTCGATCTAGTTCACAGGCGGGTCAGCAAACCTCGGGAAAATTTCCCTAAAATCGGCCCCGACGCGGCAAACTTGATTAAAATTAATGAAAAACGTTTCAGAATGCTAAAATGAACTCACCTCACCAATGACAAGCTGTCAGTTATGGTATTTGGGGGGATATTTGGAAGCTTCGTTCGATAAAGTGTCTGTAGGAATATCGGCTCAGGTCGACCAAGTACATGGTAGTGGTGACACACATCCACACGGGTATGACCTATATCCAAATGCTCTCACCTGATTGGTCAATTCATTCCGTCGATCTAATCACTAAAACTGCTCTTGTGCCTTCAAAACAAAGCTTTTCGAAACCAACTTACACCAAACCCCTGCATAATATATCAATGAAGAGTTTCAATATATCGTTTATCATAGATTTCATACATAGGCGGTGAAAATGCGAATGGAAGTTTTAAATTATCAATTAGTTATGCATTTCTGAGCATATCATCAGCCAATCAGAATACGCGATACAACAGACGTTACCTGACAGCTCGGTCATTGACTCAGTCGGTTAATGTATCTTCGGCTATATATATACACGACCTAATTTCCATGAAAAACAACAAATGAAGTAAACAATTCGTCTGACTCAGTGCATTAATGAATAAATGCATTTTTGTCTATGATCTTCGTTGTCCATCGTTTATATTTTTCAGACAAACGATGTTCAGTGAGCATGTCTGTTGGGAAATTTCTAATTTAACCTCAGCAGGACAAGACCTAGCGAGTGACTGCCTAGTTCGAGCAACTCTAACAGTGGCACCGGCCGATGTTTACTATATGCTATGTCTAATGGCCTACACCACCGTTAGAGTTCTAAGCATTTAAAAAAGTGAACTTGCGCCAAGAAAACTGGGCGCTCACATTTCTAGCCCAGTCTGGCCCCCCAAACCAACTGAATTCGTTCCCTACCTTGCTAATTTACGTTGTGACGCTTTTACAGCACTCAAATCCGTCCAGAGTGCGAGAAATGAGAGCTTTTTGGCTGGAAGCGATAATTTTCACTGTGTCCGTTCCGCCATTTAATTTGAGATATGACTAGTCGAGCAGCACACGTGTGAGAAGGTGATAGGTTTTATACGGGAAATGCTGGACAGTGCTGCTCGACTAGTCATGCCTCAAATTAAATGGCGGAACGGACACAGTGAAAATTATCGCTTCCAGCCAAAAAGCTCTCATTTCTCGCACTCTGGACGGATTTGAGTGCTGTAAAAGCGTCACAACGTAAATTAGCAAGGTAGGGAACGAATTCAGTTGGTTTGGGGGGCCAGACTGGGCTAGAAATGTGAGCGCCCAGTTTTCTTGGCGCAAGTTCACTTTTTTAAATGCTTAGAACTCTAACGGTGGTGTAGGCCATTAGACATAGCATATAGTAAACATCGGCCGGTGCCACTGGTAGAGTTGCTCGAACTAGTGACTGCCCTGCGAGCGTTCATTGAATTCATACTTCCATGATGCAACAGAGATCGAGCAATGGCGTTGCGGCATGTCGGGCTGGCGGGAATTTATTTGGCTCAGGAAGTTCGGGCTGAAAATGAGCAGACGATCCTACCGTCCTGACGTCGGCTTAATCTTCTCACATTTCGACGAGTATATTGTTGGGAGTGGGGTGTGTGTTTGTTTTTTGGATCCTCTGATAGATCAGAAATATATTTTTAATCCACAATTTAATTATGGGACAGTATTTTTTTTAGATATATACATACTTCCATATCTATATCTCTGATTTTGTTAAATATTACGTCAATATCTGAAATAAACACATGCATGACGCAGATATCTCGAGCGACAATAAAACGATAGTTTGAGTAACATTTTACCGTGAGCTG
Organism: Maea johnstoni; assembly: GCA_963942565.1. NCBI lineage: Eukaryota > Metazoa > Annelida > Polychaeta > Spionida > Magelonidae > Maea > Maea johnstoni. The sequence continues at coordinate 108,680 of OZ012699.1, forward strand.
TTCCCTTCAGATTCGACTGAAGATGTCCGTGAATGAATCTAATTGCAAGAAACGAAATGAAAATTGAGAATTTCTTTCTTTGCAAGAAAAGAAAAGAAAATTCTGGCTGAGCCACAGAATCTTTTTTATATCTGGGTCTGCCAGAAGAGAAATTCTGACCAGGTCAAAAAAAAAGTTTTTGCGTATAGGACCATGGTCATGGGATGCCTTTGCCGCTATCTCCTTATAATCCATGACCTATTTTTTGACACCTTAGATTTCACTTGATAAAATCTGGAACAACGTAAGTACGTTCAGATATATATATGCGTTCGTCACCCTTGTGTCTGTGTCTGTTGCATATATCATTCATGAAAAAAATACCAGTCGTATGTGACTGACTAGGCGTCAAAAATAACATCCAGACAACCAGCCTAGATTTCTAGCGTTCATATGTTTTTTTTGTCAATTTTTTGTGTTGCCAGGAATCAAATGATCAAGGGGGCCAGAGTGGCCAAATTGATTGGAAGTGGCTGCGTAGCCGGTCAGCCGGCTATGCAGCCTATACTTCAGCATTTGGCTACATAGCCGGAATATTATCAATGTGTATAGTGCATGTAATATAAAGAAAATGTATTTTTTCATTGGCAATAGAAAGTTTATTGTTGCAAACAAGTATATTATATTAAGAAAGTGCGCCACACTTTTAGCCACAGTTTATACATCATTACATGAACATTCGTAAGAGGTGAACTAATAGAAAGTTTATTAGTGCAAACAGGAACCTTAGAATCTATTCTAAGGTTCCTGGTGCAAACAAGTACAATATATCAAGAAATACTGAGCCAGACTTTCACTTACATACCATGACAGTATTGCTAATAGGATATATACTGAACACGCATGTTGAGTGGTGAACCACTCTTCGTTTTTTTTTATTTATTACAGAAGTTATACTAATTTGTGTTTCCCCAAACCCAAAATCTGAATCATAGTTTTGCCGTTTCAATGAACCTTAAGTTAACTATTTTCTTGTATACCGGCGGGATACCTTGATTTTTAACCCCCTCTACTGGTGGTGGCTAATTTGGTCAATTCAAAATGTTGCAAAAATTCTGAAAAATGACCGAAACCCTGGCACATGGGTGCTCATCTGAGAGTATTCAGCATTCAGCATTATTTATATGGTTTTCAAAATTCTTTGCGACCTTGTGCTTTGGACGAAAGAAGCCTCCGCATTGGAAGGGTTGATAGAAAACTGTAGCAAAGAAGGCGGAGTGCGACATAAGGCGTAATCACTCAGGGCTATTCCGTTTGAATGTACATTGGTCATCTTGACCCCCTCCCCCATGATTTTTTAATAGGTGAGCGTTCCACCCACCCCCCCCCCCCCCCCCCCCTTGTACATTCAAATGGAATAGCCCTCAGGAAGTGTGGCTCACTTTCTTAATATATTTTGTACTTGTTTGCAACAATAAACTTTCTATTTATTACTAATGAAAAAATACATTTTCTTTATATATGTACTATTATAGTACATATATAAAGAAAATGCATGTTTTCACCCTGCTGTCTAAAACCCTGTGGGCAAGGCATCTATACTTATCTTATGGAAGGAATTGAGAGTAAGGATGGGCAGGCAATCAGAGTGCCTTCTTGTTCTCATGGGGGATTGTACAACGCTGTGCACTTTAGTCACAGTGTACACCTGATGGCAGTTATGGTAATCTTTACCAAATTGCAATTAAATCAACTTCCCCTGGCCGCTGACCTAGACAAAAGTACCTAGACATTGGCAGTAAGAACATTACTCTTTAGGAGATGCAGTGTTCAAAAATTCTTCTGCCTTTCAGATGATATACAAAACCTTTTCGCTGACTTATTACTGAAATCAATCCTTCAAATTCAAGCCATTTGAAACGAGGAGTGACAAAAATTAGTCATAAAGAGGCATATGGAAAAGTGATTGTTTTTACAAATGATTTTTAGTCATAAATTGGCTAATTGATAGAAAAGCAATAGAATATTACTTATAACTTTTGGGGTCAGTCTATTACAATTACTTATTACTTTAAGATTTTAACTGCCTATTACAAGCTATTACTTTGAAAATCAGTCTATTACCTATCACTTTTCTAGTATTACTACATATTACTTATTACCCCATGTCTGGTATTATACACATTGATAATATTCCGGCTATGTAGCCAAATGCTGTAGTATAGGCTGCATAGCCGGCTGACAGGCTAAACAGCCCCCGGGGCTGCATAGCCGGTCAGTCTGCTACGCAGCCACTTCCAAATTGATTTCACCGGGTGGACAGAGGACACAGTTAGAGTATGAAAACTCTCCAGAGATAGATATAGGAGGACCAGGTGGCGCCATCTATCTACCATAGCTGCCGATACTACCCACACTGGTTTGGTCAAAAAAGATGAGAATATCAACTTCTTAGTGACTAGGAGCATACTCTACCGGACAACAAGTGGTGATGGGGAGGGGGCAGGTTTGCTTACATTTATATCAATATTCAAAATCCGGAAAAACACCCTATGGGATGATTGCTTCTCTACGGATTGATATATGTGTATGACGGGAAGACCAGGAAGGGACAGACCAGATACGTGGTAAGATATGTCTACAGGACAGGAGAGGATATGGACCTGATGCAGGACAAATGGGACAAATGCGGTTACGGATCAAAACAAACAAACACACAAGCAAACAAACATATTATATTTTATTCTATCCTAAAAAGTCATCCTCCATATCTCAATTTTTAAACGTAGACCCTTATACAACGGCAGAGTTTAATCTGTACCAAAAAGCACATTGGCATACCCTAGACTAGGCTCCTACTCCCTGAACATTATTTAGACCAATTATTTAACATTCCCATCTGAGAGGACCGCCTAGTCAGGTATGCTTCAAGAATTGGCAGATAGATGGCACCAAAGTATCCTCCAAACGCTGGTGGTTTTAATAGAGTCATACTCAAACTGAGTCCTCTGTTCACCTTGTGAGTTAAATGTAAACTAATTTGGGTACTGAGGCCACATTGATTACTTGGTGTCTGGTACCAGAGAAATTTGAAGGCAGAATAATAAAAATCTAGGCTAGGCAGACTATAGACTTGTCCTATTTTTGATATTCATATTACTTAAGCATTTCAGTTCCTATCAGGAACTGCGACAATAGATGAAGGAATTTAGAAATTTGATAATCTCTATTTTTCTGTCATTTTGGTGTTCATTAGAAAGCTCTCGGTCAGTACTCTCAGATGAGAACCCATGTGCCAGGGTTTCATGCCATTTCCAGCTTTTTGTATCACTTGGTGTTAGGAAAATTTACCACCAGCAGCATAATGGTTAAATGACCGTGTAAGAACTCGTTCTTGACCTTAGTGACTTATGGGTACACACCTTTTCTTTGTTGCCAATCACCTGCCCTAGCATGTAAACTCACCTGCTCACAACAATCGCCTGTCACGACAGCTTCCGTAATACCCCTGACCTTGAGCTAACAGCGCATTCATGTAATACGTAATAATCCTTGTGGTCAAAAACAAACATAGCCTAGATTTCGAGGCTGTTATATGTATTTTTCTGTTATGTTTTCCGGTCACCAAGCACTAAATAGTCTAGTTGGCCATAGTGGTCACTTTAGTTTACACTTATCTCACCAGGATTCAGTTTGAATAAGACGAAAATCTCTAGAGATCGGAGGATCAGGTGGTGTCATCTATCTACCATACCTGTTACTACACCACACTGCTTGGTCAGCACAGAAGCGTATGTCAATTTTTAGTCAAGTCTAAAACAAACACATCTTTTCTGTATTATGTAATAACTCCGTTTTGACAAAAACAACTCTTACATCGTTATATGTGATAATCCGGCTTGTAGTGAAAAACAACAACTCATTCATCTATTATGTAATAAGTCCGGCTTGTAGTCAAAAACAAACAACTTATTTATGTTATGTGCAATATCTCCGGCGTGTAGTCAAAAACAAACAACTCAGTCATGTAATATGTAATATCTCCGGCTTGTAGTCAAAAACAAACAACTCATTCACGTAATACATAATAACTCCGGCTTGTAGTCAAAAACAAACAACTCATTCACGTAATACATAATAACTCCGGCTTGTAGTCAAAAACAAACAACTCATTCACGTAATACATAATAACTCCGGCTTGTAGTCAAAACAAACAACTCATTCACGTAATACATAATAACTCCGGCTTGTAGTCAAATAACAAACAACTCATTCACGTAATACATAATAACTCCGGCTTATAGTCAAAAAACAAACAACTCATTCACGTAATACATAATAACTCCGGCTTATAGTCAAAAACCAAACAACTCATTCACGTAATACATAATAACTCCGGCTTGTAGTCAAAACCAAACAACTCATTCACGTAATACATAATAACTCCAGCTTGTAGTCAAAAACAAACAAAGCTTCCATGTTATACTAGTATGTAATAACTCCGACTTGTGGTCAAGGATCAACCTCTCCTGTGGTTATCGGACATTATCATAAATAACTTTCTGGTTTCTCCGGTGAACGTCTGGAGTTTATATAGAAATTGCTTAGGTAAATAAAAAATAAATAGTGGATATGAAACCAGCCGGTCAAGCTAAACAACCAGGCTACGAGGAATAGCCCAAGAGTTACGTTCTGCATATGTTGGTGCGCATATTTCTCTTTAATGTAAACAATATGAGAGCCCTCATTGGTCTTTGTCTCCTGGTGACGTCACATTGAGGCCATATTCGAAACCCCTGAGATAGCCAGGTCTTCCATATAGTGCATATAGTAATTGGTTTCTCGCTTCATATCCATACTGTTATTCATCTAAGGATAATCCCTACCAGCCACTTCTGTGATAGAATGATACTCCAATGTAGTTATACTTCCGGCTTTGTTTGTTAGATAAAGAGGAACCGCCTATATTTGATACTAGGCAATACTCGACTTCAACGCAGAAAAGACGAGGAATAAAAAGAAAATACAGAGTAGAGGAGGAGAAAAGTAAAATAAAACAAAAAATATTTGAAAAAAAACTTATTTTTCACTGGCATCTTAATCTATTTGATTTTGGGTAGACAGTACATGTATTATAGAATACAAGGAATGTTAGACCAACGCCTCCTATTTTGACTGATGACTTATTTTCCCAAAATACGATTTCTAGTTTGGAAAGATTAACTGTACGATGGTGCAGGCGTGAACGGCAAAATAAAACCTGCTGGTTTTTGAAAACGGTGGATTTTTTTTTAGAATTCTGCTGTATTCGGAAAAACGTTGGAAATATTTTGAAACATATTTCTGTCGTTTTCCAGAAAAACAGCGAACTTTTTTACTGCCGTTCACACTTGCATCATCGTACCGTTAATCTTTCCAAACTAAACAACGTATTTTGAGAAAAAAAGTCATCAGTCAGATTAGGAGGCGTTAGTCTAACATTCCTTGTATTCATTCTATACTATATGTACATGTATAGCTTTTACAGTATCTTTTGTTGTACGTTTATAAAGACCTTCGTATTCGCAAAAAAAAACGTGAGGCAAATGTAGCAAAATTTGACCCTTTCTTAACCTGAACTTTTAAATCTAAGTCAGATACTATTAGTTATCAACTGTTTTGGAGTATGATACAACTTATATCTCGCAATCAGATGGCTGTATCACCCGAGGCGCAGCCGAGGGTGATACAGCCTTCTGATTGCGAGATATAAGTTGTATCATACTCCAAAACAGTTGATAACGAATTTATCTCATGATTGCCTCCTCGACCTCTGCACAGGTAATAAAAATGAACATACATACATACATACAATTACTAGGAGGTTGATACAGGATTCTGAGCGGTTAATACAACTTCATATCACATGCCAATTGACCAATCAAAAGCCTAGAATTTTGCCAATCATGAGATAAATGTATATATTTTATCATTTCAACTCACTCCGAATGAAGGAGTGAGTACCGGGTATTTAGTATGTATTAATTGTATTTTTGCTTTAACTCATTTTTCTCTGTTTCAAATTATAATTAATTATATTATTATTTCAAATTATTATTTTGTTATTATTGTATCACTTTTATATCCTGCGATATCGTCAATAAAGAAACATACATACATACATTCCCAGCAGCACATTTCTTTTCCAAATACATGTACCATTGACCTATAACAAAACTATATATCTATATATCTGCAAATACATTTTTTTCTCAACGTACAAAAATAAATATCCAGTTTATCACCAATTCGAATTGAGGAATTTCTGCATATTTATGCAAATATCATAAATCAAGCGCCATTTTTAATATGCTGCAGTATTTTTCGTTATTCCATGTCTGCTATTTTTTTATCGTCGTGCATAAACCGAAACTGGGCAGCTCAAGGTTGCTACTACTGTGCAGCACTAGTGGCGACATCTATAGGGCTTTCAAGACGGTAATCCATTCAGTTCTTTGGTCCCGTTTTCCCAATGATCTATACGAGCCGTCTAGTTTAATTGCATACAGCTGAGACATAAAAAAGCCTCGCTTCAGTTTTTTTGTCGACATCAATACAGTGTGCAGTGTGCAAAAAATGATAGTACGTGTATCATCAATTTGAGAAATCCCTGCTTAAAACCCTGAAATCACATTGCACCACTATTCTTCGTGCATTTTTTATTGCCAAGCATAAAGCTCTACTGGAACCATTAGTGCGCGGCCTTAAAACTTAGGTAGTGAGAGCTAGAGGAGTTTCGAGGTAATCCACTCTAAGACGATGATTCAGTCAGTTCTTTGGTCCAGTTCATTGCAACGGTAATCAGGTAACACGTGACGTACAGACCAAAAAACAACCACATTCATCATTTACACGCGTGTAGTGTAAATTGGTATTACGATACAAGAGAACATTTCTGAAATTGGCAAGGGTTTTCTGTACTATGAGGAGGTAAATAAACACATCAGCCAATCATTTTCAGCTGAAGGGGCCGGAAACTACGATAGTGCAGATGTGAACGGCAGAAAAAAATAATTCAAATTTTTTTACCGTTTTCCAAAAACAGCAGAAAAAAATCCACCGTTTTCTAAAAACAGCAGAATTTTTTTTCTGCCGTTCACACCTGCACCATCGTAGGAAACGGACAGAAGCGGCTAGTGGAAATTCGACTAGGTTGCCCAAAGGGGTGCCATACAGACACTACTGTGATGACTGGGTTTGAACACTGGGAGTGATTTTTTTCATTTCAATTTAACAGAAGTGAAAAATGTTTTTTCTTCTTTTAGTATTTGGTTATAATGCAAATTGTTATATTTTTGTTGTTTTACGCTGATAAGGTATGGAATTATAACATAGTATGGTACAAAACAAAGACGTTATGCAGTTATAGATAGATAGATAATCTTTATTTCAAGTCGGTAATAATTTTACATAGTAAACACGAGCTGCTCTTGGCCGACTACAAAATAACAATTCAAAATATAACATACAGGGTTTAACAGCAATATAAATGATAAGTAGAGGGGAAGTAAGTTAACACATATTAATTGACAATGAGTAATAACTTCAGTCTTTCAGGACATGTGTTTATGATTATTGAGTAAAATAGAAACTACTTCTGCTCATTTACTGGTATTACTTATAGCAGCAGAGAGAGCAGGTACAGTTAGTTCCAGACCAGGTTGAGATTAGGTTTTTGAACTCTTTTAGTGATGTTGTTTGTCTTAAGTTGTTAGGTAGGGAGTTCCATACCTTAGGTCCAGTATATCTAATTGATTGCTTTCCAAAGGAGATGGTGTTATATGGAGGTAATATTAGAGAGTGGTTCCTTCTAAGGCTGTATTCAGATTCTCTCTCTGTGAAAAGAGAGCTGACATAGGGAGGGGCCCCTCCATGGACAGCTTTGTGAATCTCTGTAGCTAGGGATCTCAGTCTACCTAGATGTAAGCTTTGTAGTTTAGCCTGGTCTAGTAGCTTCTCATAGATGCTTTTGTAATCCCTGTAAACAAAGCGTAGGGCTCGTTCCTGTATCCTCTCTAGCTTGGAGAGATTTTTCTTGGAGCAGAAGTGCCATACAAGGGGGCAGTAGTTGAAATTTGACATTATGTAGGCGCGAAAAATTGTCAGTCTGCTGGATTGGTCTAAGAGGCGACCAATTCTCTTAAGAGCATTAAGTTGTTTTGCAGCCTTCTTACACATTGAGGATACTTGAATGTCAAATTTCAGTTTGTCATCCAATTCTACACCTAGAAGTTTTACAGATTTTTCAAGTTTGATGCTGATGTTGTCAATGGAGAAGTCTGTTTGCACCTTTTTGTGACCAGGGGCAAGAAAAATTGCCTGAAATTTTTCAGGGTTTACTTGCATGCAGTTTCTTTCGAACCAGTCAATGGCAATTTTAGTCATACTTACTAGGTGTGACTTGACATTTTCAATATTCTCATCACTGTTGCAGATTGTATTATCATCTGCGTAGTTATAAAGAGTTGTTTCATTTAAAGATGCAAAAATGTCATTTAGGAAAATGTTGAATAGAATTGGGCCGAGTATAGATCCCTGGGGGACACCTTTGGTGATATTTTGCCACTCACTACAGTTATTTCCAATCTTAACCCTTTGCTTTCTGTTTGAAAGGTAATTTCTCAGCAAATTAATTGAGTGTAGTCTAAACAATTGGCCTTTCTTTTTAGGGTACTATAGCTATCCTTGTTGTAAAAGTGGTGTACGGCAAGATGTCCGCGAGAAGCCTGCAGGTATCGCAAGAGGCCTGCAAAAGTATAAAAATGTAAATGTAATCTTTATCTCAAGTCGGTATATCAATTTCAAGAAACACATGCTACCAAGGCTCTTGCAGGCTACCAAGGCTGAACGCAGACATCTTGCCGCACACTTTAGATGAAGAGAACATCGACGATCTGATCAACATGACACCATTTTCACAACAACAAAGGTAACGAATTCATCATCAGCCCCCCCCCCCCCCCCCCCCCCCCGACATAAATTTTGAATTACGATTAGCACAACACGGGCTTAGTTCACGGTTCCTACAGTGGATATCACAGAAAATCGTATAACTCTTACACGTTTTTCTGACAGAAAGTGATCTAGTTTAGTTATCTTTATGAAATTGTTTTTCTCGATGTCTTCTGTAACTAATTTCCATTCGTGCATGGCTTGATGATACATTTAAAAAAAAATGTAGTTTCCTGCTTTTTGTTGAGTTTTACTGTACGCCTTGGCCGTAGGGCATGAGAGAAAGGATCTATCCTGACTAGAGGTAGAGGTAGCCTTAGTTCAGTTCTGTATACATTCTCAAGAGGAACCCACTAGAGCTGAGTTAAACTGCAAACCTGGAGAACTATGCTGCCATCTATAATTTGATAGAGATATTAGATTTACTCTCCATCCAGTATACATAGTGATGGTCGCGTTATACCTAACTCAGCCCGGGAACCAGGCTTATAAAACTCGTGCTAATAAAAAAGTGATATCACCACAGAGATGCAGAAACGTGCTACTGTCAACTAACTCCTCTTACCTCATTAAAACCAGAGGGAAAGATAACAAAATAAGTTTGTTATTTCCAATTTTCGTCCCCTTTTCTGCCATTTTGCGGCTAATTGTAACTGGTGGAGGAAATCGGAGTGCCCGGCGAAAACCACCAAATTTCCACTTTTCGTCACATTTTCTGCCATTTTGAGGCTAATTGTAACTGGTGGAGGAAATCGGAGTGCCCGGCGAAAACCACCACCTAACCCCAAGTCACGTCAACGGCAACTTTCTCACAAGCCCCGGCCGTGATTCGAACCCAGGCAGTGGTGAGAGGCAGCTAGCAGTCTGTGCAAAATATGTTTGGCAATCCCAGTCTCAACGACCTAAATGAACCTTTCATTCATTTGTAGGGACTGTCCTGATATGTGAGTTATCCAGTATGTTGCCACAGACTGTCTCTCAGCACTGCCCGGCTCACTAGGGCACGAACTGGACTCGAGACTAGTGAGAAAGTCGCTGGTGACCTGAGGGTTACGCGGCTTTTTTCCCCGGGTACTCTTGTACGATGGACCAAGTGTGAAAGAGAAAATATTTGAATATTCATTTTCACCACCGTATTTTGGGGGGAGAAAATAAATTTAAATATACTGTCACCACCGTATATTTGGGGGAGAAAATATATTCAAATTTATTTTTTCCCAAAAAAATACGGTGGTGAAAATAAATATTTAAATATGTTCTCTTTCACACTTCAGTTGGTCCATCGTTCTCTTGGTTGGCTTAGACCGAAATATCTGACTCTACATTTGCGGCAGCATCGCCTTGCATGAGGATATGGATGAAGTCGTTAGCAGTATTTCAGTCTTAGATGAATGTACACATCGACATTCGTGCTCGGTCAAGATGGATGAACTGGAGAACATCAGTTAAAACAGAGACATCAATCAAAAAATGTAAGGCACTGGTTAAAATCAGTCTCCATGATCGGTGCTCGATCTTCCGGAAACGCTCATTACTGTCCAAAACAAGTAGGTAAATTTGCTCCTCGTTGATCCGTGCAGCAGAGTGGCGCAGTGGAAGCGTGCTGGGCCCATAACCCAGAGGTCCGAGGATCGAAACCTCGCTCTGCTAGCCTCACATTTTTTTTCTTTTTATCGCTATAATTGTTCTTATTATTATCATTATCATTATTATCATTATTATTATTATTATTATTATTACTATTATCATCTTTTCATTATTATTATTATTATCATCATCATTATTATTGTTATTGTGAACATTACTATTATCTGATAGAGCAACTGGAAAAAAACTTGCCGATTTAGGTAAACCTGAGAATATCAAAATGAATTGTTGAACCTAAGAGCAAAAACATCTTAGTTTTTTCGATATCCCCCAAATATTGCTTTGTTATCCCCATTTCGTAAATTAAATGACAGGCAACCCGTACACTACAGATAGGAAGGGGTTAACCCATTCACAGTTCCATTAGAAAGTATCGCCTGCTACTCTCATACTTTTGAAAATAACTTGGAAATAAAGCGAAAGTTCACAATATATTTGAAGTAGAGTTGTTGCTCGGCTTCTGATTAACATTTCTCCTCCAAATATTTTCTAAAATATGCTTTTGTTGGAAAAATATTATCAAAATTGTCAGGCCTGTTTGTCCTCTCTAAGTGTGAATGGGTTAACACAGACTTGCATAAAGTCTAGATCTTAACCCTTAAAATTGCTAAGGCTACTTTCGCTCAAAAGCCCAAGGATGCAAAGATTTTTGGAAACCATCTAAACCCTGACATGTTGAAATGGTATTCATTGGAAAGCTCTCGTTGAGAACTGTCAATTTAGTAACCATGTGCAAGGGTTTCCAGTCATTTTTCATTTTTTGCCTCATTTTGTATTGGCCGAATTTATAGCCAACAGCATCATAAGGGTTAAGCGAATTCATAATGACCTATGGTGACCTGATAACGACCTACCATATGCTTTTTACGAAATTCATGCTCAGGTTGTGTATTTCGTTTTGCTTAATAGTCATACCGATTAGTCGGACCTATTTTTCAATGGAGATTTACCCAGTTTACAGTTTACTTTTTTTACGATTTCAGTTAGCATCAAGCATCACATGTGGGAACGTGACTCCATCATTTAACTTCCTTGTCCATAACCTACTTTCTGGCCCAAGCAATTGCATGTTTTACTTCTTTTATATCTAATCTGAAAAGTATACCAACTCAAAACTGGGTCTATATAGTCAAATAAATTCCTTTCGAAATAGCAATGTTTTCAGCTGTTTCTTGAAGTTTTGCACACTATCAGCGGCCTTGATGTTGTCAGGGAGCTCATTCCAAAGGCGTGGTGCATATGCACAGAATGCTCTGTCACCAAACCTTTTCATATTAGTGAGTGGTATCTGTAATACGTTCTTAGTGTTTGATCTTAGAGTCCTTGTATTAGCTTGTTTGACTAACAGTTCCCTCAAGTATAGAGGGGCACATCATTGCATGCATTTGAAAGTCAAAAGCAGAATCTTATACTCAATCCTTTTCCTGATGGGCAGCCAGTGAAGATCTTTTAGAACTGACTGGTGTAATGTGATCATACTTTTTGGAGCCACTAACCACTCTAGCAGCATTGTTTTGGACTTTCTGGAGCCTGCATAGCAGCTCATCAGTGATTCCACAGAGAAGTATGATGATTAATCTGACAGTTCTTTTATACTAACTGACCAAAGTGTGTAATGATTGATAGTATACTTGACGGAGAAATGGAATGTTCAACCCAAAACGAAAAAAAAAAGTTTCAGTCAAATATTCGTAATCAAGTTATTTTCCTATGTGTCAGACCATATGTAGCCACTGAGAGAGGACAGGAGTGAGATTGGTTTTACTTTAGAACAGTAAAAGAATGGATATGTAGCGAGAGACCAATTACTATATGCGCTAGTATAGTGAAGACCGGGTCTCGAATCTGGCATGAGTGTGGCATCACCAAGAGACAAAGACCAATGAGGGCTCTAGTATCGTTTGCATTACATAGAAACTTGCGCACCAACATGTGCAATACGCAACGTTTGGGCTATCCGCCTCAGCCGGCTTGTTCAGGTGGACCGGCTGGTTTCATATTGACTTGCTTTTACTCATCTAAGGTTTTACATCACTTTCAACAACTTATGTCATACCGCCACGCGGCACGAGAAATAATCCCTAAATCGCAAAGAAATCCCTTCTCTTTCAGAATGAAAGGGCCTTGCAGACACAGAGACACATTAGACAGCCCTCCACAACAACGTCGTACAATTCTATAGCGACCAGGCCATTTCACTTATGGGGTCCAGCGGAAACTCGAACCTGGGACCTCACGCTTGGGAGCCAGACAACGTATACATAACTGATAACGCCCAAGTTATTGTCAAACGTATTTAGTGATGCGGACGACAGTGTCCCGCTTTAATCTTAGATGACCTAACACAAGTGGATTCGAAACCAGCCGGCCAACCTGAACATGCTAGCCTCAACCAGCGTCAACTGATAGCCCTAAATTGATGCCCAGCTGATGGTGGAGATCAGGTTTCTCTGTAATGTAATCGATACGAGAGCCCTGATTGGTCCTAGTTCCCACGTGACCTCGCGCTGCTGCCAGTCAGCGACTCCTGGCATGAGTCCAGCATCTCACTATAGTGCATATAGTAATTGATCTCTCGCTACATATCCATTCTTTTCTTTATCCAAGCTTTAATGGATCAAAGGCTTGGATATTTTACCTAGTCTAAAGAAAGAAATACACACTATGTACTCCGCCCACAATATCTTATAGCATATACTATGTACTCCGCCCACAATATCTTATAGCATATACTGTGTACTCCGCCCACAATATCTTATAGCATATACTATGTACTCCGCCCACAATATCTTATAGCATATACTGTGTACTCCGCCCACAATATCTTATAGCATATACTATGTACTCCGCCCACAATATCTTATAGCATATACATGTACTATGTACTCCGCCCACAATATCTTATAGCATATACTGTGTACTCCGCCCACAATATCTTATAGCATATTCCAGAGATGTTATTGACAGAAAATATCATACAGATCTTCTAGTATTTACTAATTCCGGGAAAATACATGCTATAAGAAATACCTTGACAACATTTTTGACGTTGCATTAAAGTGTACCTAGTTGAGATTTTACCGTGACTCTATGTAAAATATCCCTAGAAGCGTTCCATCAGGTTTGAATTTACTTTTCAGCTATTAACTTATAATATCCCATTTATGCTCACAGCGGCCAAACACAGCGTGACAATTTTGATGAAACCATGCAGGCAAAAGCATTGCTAGGAACACATTTGATGGAGAAACGTTAATCAAAAGATTTCCAACAACACTCTTACACAAAGTTTGTAAAATTATTCTCAGTACAAAAGTTATAGTCAAAAGTATATAAGATGCAGACGAGAATTTCTTTAGGAGCTCGTAGGCATTAATGGGTTAGTATGCACTTGCTGGCAACATGCGATACGTCACTGTAATAATTCATTTTACTCACAGAAGTCTAGCCTGTTTCCCAGGCTGAGTCGTGTGGACCTTTCAAACTTTTGAAAATAACTTAAGAATGAAGCATGAATTCACAAAATATTTTTAAGGAGTTGTATATAGTTTGGAGCAAAGATTCTCCTTAAATATTTTTTTCAAATATTAATTTTTATTAGATAGATCAAAATTGTCAGGCGATTTTGGCTGCTATAGGCTTGAATGGGCTTAAGACAAGGATTAAGTATACACAGGTAAAAGTTCACGGGCCCGTACGGCCCGTTTGGACACAGGCCCGTTTTTCGATCCCTTAATATATCGACATTTCAAGACTTGAAAACCCGTAACAGTCTCATTATTTTTATTATTATTACGGGCCCGTAACGGACCCGTTATAACGAGCCCGTTACAACGGGTCCGTTACGGGCCCATCAATTTTTACCTGTGTAAATGTCTCTGCTACAGAATGAAGCACAGATTCTTCCAAAAATAAGGTGGGGGATGCAGGAAAACAGGTTAAAACCCCGCCCCACCCCCCCACCCAAATGTGATGATTTTTGTTTCATGAAGGTCCCCCACCCATGATTTTAAATTCTAATTGACCCCCCCCCCCCCCCCTCTATTGATTCTAGGCCAACGTGGCTATATTTAGAAGTGGCTAGTACTGTTCTGACGGAGTATATTCGGAATGCCACAACAGTATTTACTTAGCAGGACAATTCCAGGATTTATTTGTATGGGGTTCGTTCCTTAACCCTTCCCATTCTTAGGCTACTTTCGTCCAAAGCACAAGGATGAAAAGATTGTTGATAACCATCAAAACTCTGTCATGTGGGTATTCAGAGTTTCTGTCATTGTTCAGATTTTTTCGCACCATTTTGAATTGGCCAAAATAGCCGCCACCACCACCATGAGGGTTAAACATGTATGGATGAACAAAGTATGCAAAATGTACTGATCAAAAGGAATACACAACAGCGAGTATTGTTAAATGATATTTATTATCAATAGTCATTCTTTCACTTGGCTCCATTCCAACAAAAGATCAAGTGTTTTGCAACAATATACTAAAGATATGTTTTTTTTTACATTGCCCTACTCTTACTTACTCTTACATCATACAAATAACAACTAATAAAACAAAAATAAACTTTTTGACAAATTATCCTTACAAGTCTAAATTGAATAACAGAGCCAATTTAAAGAAAGGAATATCAACCCCTTCCCTTCTGAAGAGCTCACATGATCTGACAAATTTGAACAAATCTCCTTGACCCTTATGCTGCTGAAGGCTAATTTTGCCAGTACAAAATGAGTCAAACACCCTGAAAAATGACTGAAACCCTGGCAAATGGGTACTCATATGAGAGTACTCAATGAGACCTATCTAATGAATACCAAGATGACAGACCGTCTTTGCGTCCTTGTGCTTTGGACGAAAATAGACACAGCATTAGAAGGGTTAACCCATCTAATGCTGAGGCTACTTTTATCCAAAACACAAGGACGCAAAGATTTTTGAAAAACATCTAAAGCCTGTCATGTTGGTATTCATTGGATAGGTCTCACTGAGTACTCTCAGATGAGTACCCATAGGTCAGGGTTTCAGTCATTTGTCAGGTTATTTGCATCATTTTGTATTGGCCAAATTAGCCACCAGCAGCATAAGGGTTGAAATAGACTCAAAAATTGTGCGATGCGGGATTGTTCAACTAGAACAACTTTTGTTCCAATACTACTAACATTACTTTGCTTGTCAAGTTTTCCTACTACAGGCAACTTTGCTTAATCCGGACGTGTGTAATCCAGATTTTCGTCTAAACCGTACAGATTGGAATGTCCCGGTCCCTTCCTATACATATAATTCATATACGCATAATCTGGATTTTGCCTAATCCGTACAGAAATTTAGGGTCCATATCAGTCCGGATTACGCAGAGTTGCCTGTAATTCCTATACACATAATCCAGATTTTGTCTAATCCGGACAGATATTTAGGGTCCACATCAGTCCGGATTAAGCAGAGTAGCCTGCAGTACCAGACCATGTCTACATTGATACATGAAAGGCTTGACCAAAATTGCCATGTTTTTCTGCCTGCAAATAGGAGTATCATTAATATACCTTTTTTTTCGATTCGATTAATTGCCATACTCTTTCTGGTATAACAATTCCATTTGATGCGCCATGTCTAAACCATATGCCTGAGTAAAGTACACCATTCCTTCCAAAATGCTCTTAAACACCTAGTTTAACCCTTCCAATGCTTAGGCTACTTGCGTCTAAAGCACAACGATTTAATAAATCATCTAAACCCTGTCATGTTGGTATTTATTGGATAGCTCTCACTGAGTACTCTCAGATGAGTACCCATATGCCAGGGTTTCAGTCATTGTTCAGGTTTTTTGCATCATATATATTTGCCGAATTAGCCACCAGCAGCAAAAGGGTTAAGCCATCACATCAGGATTTGAGGTGATATATCGAATGGTACGGGCACTCCATAGTTTGGCTCAAAGTGATCATTGTCTGACATATATATATATATATATATATATATACATGTATATATACATGTATATATATATATATATATATATATATATATATATATATATATATATATATATATATATATATATATATATATATATATATATATATATATATATATAATAAAAGAGTTGTTGCTCCAGTTCGGTTTAACAATACCTCTTTAAATATGTTTCATTTTATACTTAAATCAGTGAGATTTGAATTCATTTGCCAGATTCAGATGCTTAAGCTCCAGACAATATGAAGGATGTCAATATCTTATTGTCTCCATTTAATAAAGACAGAACTGTAACTATGTGACTAGCCTAGCCTTAGCCAGGGTTTAGAAAAGGGGTGCAAAAAATTGGCAATCTTTCAAGGGAGACCACAATATACTCCGAATACAACCGCAAACATGTACTTTCCTTGTGAAAGAAAGCATTGTATAATTATAAAATGTCATGGGAATTATATTAGGGTGAAAAAAACACAATGATATGCTTGAAATTGACATTTTTAAAAATTACTCACAAAAATGTTTGAGTGTCCTGAAGGATGGTTTTTGAGGGTTTGGGTGTACGCCCGGAGTATCCAGGAAAGAGTATCCAGGAAAATACCCTTACACTCTGCATTCACTGGCAACTTCTTAACATGTTTCAGGGAAAACAATGTCAAACAAAAGCAAGGCGAGGATTTTAACCAAAATGACGTACTGAGTGACTTCTTTTTACGGAATCCGAAACCTCTCATATTTCAGGGATAAAAAGATGATTTTAACCAAAATGAAAGGCGTGTCATTTGCACTCAACAATCTCAAGTTATATGTACAGTATGCTGTACACAGGAGTTGGTTTGAACTCCTCAACTTTCCACCACTATGATTGGCTAATCACAAGGCATACTGGCTTCTGATTGGCTGAATTTGAATGAGGCTAGTTGCTGATTTGCATGTCACAACCATCACAAGTAGTCCGACCAATCACGATTTGGTTTTAAAAAAATCACTATCATATTAGAATTCAAAGTTTGACAAATTATTATCGTGTTTGACAAATCATCCAGTAAACAAAGTTGAAGAAATCGGTGGAAAAAAATAGCACATACTGATGATCTCTCAGCAGCCCTCATATTATCTTTGTCCATAGAATGAAAGAATACAGCCCATGACACCCCATGCCCAATACAACCATATGTCATATAAGCCATATTAAGGAAGAGGTACTCCAGTACCTGTTATAATGTCATATAATCCACATTTAGGAAGTGCTTTTTATAACGTCACATAATCAACATTAAGGAAGAGGTGCTTTTCATAATGTCACATAATCCACATTTAGGAAGAGGTGCTTTTTATAATGTCACATAATCCACATTTAGGAAGAGGTGCTTTTCATAATGTCACATAATCCACATTTAGGAAGAGGTGCTTTTTATAACGTCACATAATCAACATTAAGGAAGAGGTGCTTTTTATAATGTCACATAATCCACATTTAGGAAGAGGTGCTTTTTATAATGTCACATAATCCACATTTAGGAAGAGGTGCTTTTTATAATGTCACATAATCCACATTTAGGAAGAGGTGCTTTTTATAACGTCACATAATCCACATTTAGGAAGAGGTGCTTTTTATAACGTCACATAATCCACATTTAGGAAGAGGTGCTTTTTATAATGTCACATAATCCACATTTAGGAAGAGGTGCTTTTTATAATGTCACATAATCCACATTTAGGAAGAGGTGCTTTTTATAATGTCACATAATCCACATTTAGGAAGAGGTGCTTTTTATAATGTCACATAATCCACATTAAGGAAGAGGTGCTTTTTATAATGTCACATAATCCACATTTAGGAAGAGGTGCTTTTTATAATGTCACATAATCCACATTTAGGAAGAGGTGCTTTTTATAATGTCACATAATCCACATTTAGGAAGAGGTGCTTTTTATAATGTCACATAATCCACATTTAGGAAGAGGTGCTTTTTATAATGTCACATAATCCACATTTAGGAAGAGGTGCTTTTTATAACGTCACATAATCCACATTTAGGAAGAGGTGCCTGTTACAATGTCACATAATCCATATCTAGCAAGAGGCGCTTTTTATAGTGTCACATAATTATTCATAAATGATCATTCTTGCACTCTCTCTTCCTTAGAAATTGCTTCTATTTAACTGGCACATAATCCTTGTCTAGAAATAATCCTTCTTTTACACTCTCTTCTTAGAAATTGCATCTATTTTATAGGCACAAAAAATACATCTATAGGATATGACGGCTTACATGCCAGTATTATTTTTTCCACACTTTTCAGAAATTCCGGAAATCTGAAGATGCATTAAGAGGATATGGTGCTTCACACACCATACAAATTTTTCCGCACTTTCTAGAAATTTCAGAAATTGGAAGTCACTATCTCCGTCCTCCTCGACCCCTCCCTCCACTGTTGACGCCATTAGCCGGTCCCGGTCCTCGAGGTCCGAGTCCCGGACGCGGACCTCTGATATTGTTATTCTGGAAACCCATATTCCCCTGGCCGTTCGGACCTGAAATAGAACAGAGTAATATATTACACAACGGTCTCCGATAGAACAATGATATGTCGCTAAGAAGAACTAAAACTATTTCACCGTTAGAACCATTCATTAACCCTTCCAATGCTGAGGCTTCATTCGTCCGAAGCGAGAGAATACAAAGATTTTTAAAAACCATTCAAACCCTGTCATGTTGGTATTAATTGGATAGCTCCCGCTGAGTACTCTCAGATGAATACCCACATGCCATGGTTTCAGTAATTTTTCATAAAATCATCAATACTAACTGAAGTCCTGCATGCACACCTTATTTTAGAGCAATTTTGTGAATGAATTGGGAAATGAAGTCAATTCTAAAATAGTATGAGGTTAGATTTTCCAATAAAGACCAGTGACGGGATCAGCTGTACAACATATATAAAGTTGATCAGAAACAACATGTGAAATCGGACTATTTCTACAACTTCAAAATAGTTTTATAGGAAAGGACTACAGTGGGACAGCAGGATTTCAAAAAGTTAGGGCCTTAACCCTTATGCTGCTGGTGGCTAATTTGGTCAACACAAAAGATACAAAAAAAACACACTGAAAAACGGAGAAATGAATGAAACCCTGACACACGGGTACTCATCTGAGGGTACTCAGCGAGAGCTGTCCAATGAATACCAATATGAGAAGGTTTAGATGGTTTTTCAAAAATCTTTGCATCTTTGTGTTTTGGACGAAAGTAGCCTCAGCATTACATGGGTTAAGATCTTTTTCAGTCAACATTTATTTTTCACCTTGTTGTCTTGGTCCGTTGTTGCCCTGCGGACCGCCACCTTGCGACTGGTGATCTGTACCTCCTTCTGTTGGAGATTTCCTCTCTGCCTGCTTCTTTTGCTGCGAAAAAAGGAGACAAGAAAATCACTTTAGGTAAAATATAATCCAGGTACTTAGCCAGAACCTGTCCTGACTGTCTTTTGGAGAGGTAGATTCCTGTTTGGACAGGCAGAAATTTATATGGAAATTTTTCAATTTTGACTTTTAGAGGGTAGTAAAAAAATATATTCCTAACAAACCATCTTCTAGGATACAGCTGAAGTGTAAATTATCCTTTTTGACACACTATGAAATGTAGCTGGTATAGGGCAGACATTTTGGAATTGCTGTTTTGGACAGGCATTTTTGAAATCCTGGCTAGGACCCTGATATAATCTCTGCTTATTGAGACATGAAAAGGTGTTTGTTTTCAGTAATATTGCCAAAAAAGAATTTAAAAATATTAGGCATAGTGGGTAGGGATTTATTTGTAGAACCTGGGAGTTAAACAAGAACAACTTACCATTTCTGCTATGTACTCTTGATTTGGTTCACTCATATTCGGGGTTTCTGTGAACTGCATACAAAACCTAAAGACAAAATATAATATAATATGATATGATAGAATAACATATGTACATATAAATATATATAAATATATAAATATATATATATATATATATATATATATATATATATATATATATATATATATATATATATATACATATATATATATATATATATATATATATATATATATATATATATATATATATATATATATATATATATATATTGGAGCACAACTGCACAAGCAATAACGAAAAGTCAAATCATGCATTTGTCTGTGACAACATCATGAAATAAAGATTATCCTTATTATTATCATAATTATTATTATTATTATTATCATTATTATTATCATTATCATCATTATTATTATCATCCTTATTACTATTGTAATCCAATTTTCATTCAGGCCTATATTTAGTATTCAAGTACATTCAATCAGGAAGCAATTTTAAACTGGGTTTCTAGAATGGTAAGATTTCATGCTTCAGATTTTTGAGGGAGACTAATACTTACTCCCCCACTTTGCTGATCTCTCCTCCCTTGCCTGTGTATAAAGTCAGACAGCCTTTCCATAGTGACGCATACCTGAAACAGCATAAGAATATATACATACATATATATATATATATATATATGCATATATATATATATATATATATATATATATATATATATATATATGCATATATATATATATATATATATATATATATATATATATATATATATATATATATATATATATATATATATATATATATATATATATAAGTATATAAATATATATATATATATATATATATATATATATATATATATATATATATATATATATATATATATATATATATATATATATATATATATATATATATACACCGGAAATTCTCGGAAATCTCGGCCGCCCTAGGAAACTTGGCCACTATAATTCATTTACAAAATAATTACTGGGGAATTTCGCCCACCCTCGATTCATCTAAGGACACATTTCACCAAAAGTCAGCCACCAAGTAAATTTCATTGATATAAGAAAATACCATTTAGATTTCCAAAGTTTGCGATTGGTAAAGGTAAAGAATTCTTTGAAGAATTTTCAATTCTGAATTTTAAGGGATAATAACCAACTTTCTTCCTTACTAACCATCCTTTAGGACATGGATGAAGTGTAAATTTCCCTTTTTGACACAACAGACTATTGTATGAATTTAATATAAGGATTTGAAGCAGTGGAGTAACTAAATCTGTACAGGTACTAGTAATCTAGGTATAGCGGTTTTGGACAGGCATTTTGAAAATCCTGGCTAAGACCCTGAACCTAAGTTGCACCCTGAAGGTTGTACCTACTAGTGTTCGTCCGATTGTTCGAACAAGACGAACAGCGTTCGTTTGTGCCTCCGAACAAAAAAACGAACATGTATAAAAATTCTTTTCAAAGAAATAGCTGGACTTTCGGTAGTCCTGCCTGTCAGAAAATCTGAGAAAAAAGTTTAGTTACCTATTTATTGCCCCACCAAAGAGGAAACACTGCTGGACCGCTCCAGATCCGTGCTGAGGCGATGTTACGATGCCGCCATTGTTGTTGTGGTTATCGGAACCCCATAGCGCAAATGCGAATGACGCAATTACGCTAGTGTGTGTTGATACCGCTAGGTGTCGCGGTACCTTATGGCTAAAGTAAACAGCAATGGCGACACGGAAAACCATGTACACAACTTCGATTATTAATCGGTTATCGGTCGTTCAGATGGACCGATGATTGATCTTGAAAATTGTGACCGATTCCGAACACTAGTACCTACCCTTTGACGAGCATGCAGATGTCCCCCGTCTGTAGTAAGGTGCCCGCCTCATCCCATATGGAAATATTGATGGCACCCGTTTTATCTGCAACTTTACACGACCGCACATCGTGGCCATCCTTTGTTCGATTGGGCTTTCCTGAAAAAAACACAAAAAAAGATAAGTAGAAATATGATGGTTCTCTGCATGCAGAAAAAATCTGAAATAGTTTGAGGCAGGGTCTTGGTCCCTTAGTCAGGACAAGGGACTTAGCTAGGACATGTCCTGCCTGTCCAAAAGACAGGCAGACTTCCTGAGGCAGTTAACTGAAAACCTCCTTTTAGGAGAGGTAAAAATTTCTAAAAAGAATTTTCAATTTTGACTTTTTGAGGGTACCGAAAATAACGAAATATTTTCCTAACATACCATCTTTAAGGACATAGCTGAAGTACAAATTGCCTCTTTTGTCAAAATAGGCTATTAAATGTAGTTGGGGAATAAGGATGTGAAAGTAGATGACTTAGCTGAATGTGGACGGGCAGAAGTTCTTAAAATTGCTGTTTGGACAGGCATTTTTGAAATCCTGTCCAAGACCCAGGCCAGGATTTTGAAACTGGGTGTTCTATTTTGGCAATCTTATAACTTTTGGGTGTCCTAGATATTCTAGGGTACCATAAATAAAATCAGACATTAAACAATAATAGCAGAAAATGCCTGATAGCCTTGAGCTATGTCAAAGATAGCAGTTTCATTGAGGGGGGAAATTTTACATTTTTAGAAATCTCAAACAAAATATTGGGTGTTCTGCTGGGTGATTTTTGAAGAAGTGTCTAAAGGGTGTCAAAATTTAGATTTTGATTTTCCTCACTTTTTCTGCCATATTCAGGCTAAATTGTGAGTAGCCAGTTGTGGATGGTGAAAGAAAATGGGAGTACCCAGCAAAGCCACTGCCTAGGCTAACCCTAAGTGACTGGCACCTTTCTCACATCATTACAGGATATGGCCACACTGCCAGTCGTCCTGGCCACTCCACTTGTGGAGTGGCCAGGACGATCGCACACTGTGATACAGCCACGCTTCCTGTCTAGTCGACCCCCGCAGGAACGCTGCCTCTGGCAGGCCCGGACGTTCTGGTTGTTATGTGTATTGGCGGGGGTGTCAACACAAGGAGTGACAGCTTTACAGATTTCCACTCGTTGAAGAAGATTGAGTATAAAAGCATCTTTCTTGGAAATGGCTGCACAAAAGTGGGATATTTATTTAAGGAATTATATGATACAATAGTTAGCAACTTGATGTAGGAGTTCTAGGGCCCTTTAGTAGTCAGAAAGTTGCATTTATTGACTTCCTTTAGTTCAGTGTGCGCAAATCCTGTCATGATGCCCCAAACAGGATTCGAACCACGGCAGTATATTATATACATATATTTATTTCCAGATTTCCTCTATCGTCTTGGAAATATGTATAGGTCCTGGCTAGATTTATATGAAAAAATATTTATGTTTGTGATTCAAAAAATTCCACCATTTTTGAGAATATTTATCTATCTTTGTGTAACAAGAATTTGGTTACATTAAAAAATACTACCTATTTGAATAGATAACTCATCTGGTAAGAATATCATAGCTGTTCTGAATTGTCATTTTACCACATACCACCTTTGGCGTGCAAAACAAAAAAAGATGTGTATGTTTAACTACATATATTGATACGAATAGTATCATATCTACTTGGTAGCTGATATGGTGAAATCCAATGTACCTATATCATTGCACCTACCTGTCATTCAAATTTCCCGCATAACTAGGCGCCATCTATTGGAAATACCAAGAACCATGCTTGGCATTTCAATCGTCCACCACCCCTCCCCGCTGATGGGGACAGTAAGAATAGTGAATTCGCTATTCCAATTTAGATTCTTACCCCTTCCCACGAAAAATCGAAATCATTATTTTTAGAGAAATTTTGATGATTTGTAAGTTTTCCAAAATCCATTTCTAAAAATAAATTCGACTTAAATCGAAAAGTCTATTCCTAGATTTGATTTTTCCAGAGGGAGTAAAAATGTAATTGAGAACAGCCAACCCAGCTCTTTGATTTACCTACCTATTTCTATCACAATGAAAACGAGATTAATGCTCTTTTGGCCAGGTCTGACATCTTTTACCTGAGTATTTGCCTGGTCAATAGACATGGCTAAACTCTTAACTAGACTGCCTGGTCAAATTCGCCACAAGCTACGATCATTCAATCTCGAAAATGCGAAGATCGGTCTCTCAGATCTTCCCTTGTTCTGGTTACAGACAGCCTCGCAAGGAATCAAAAATGAGACCTATTTCTGTCACAATGTCCATTTGATGTCTGTGTCATAACACAGGCTGCATCCTTAGAATTACAAGAAACCTAATCATGATAAATTTTGAGGGAAAACAACGCCAAAATATAGAGTCATATCGGGCAAGTACAAAGTGCCTCTTCTCCTGTCACAACAAGGTCATATCTGCGCACTGAATTACCCAGAATGCGTGAGCGACAGGGCGCCCTCAAACGGCCACTTTGGAAATTACAAATCATGTCATGGCTCGCGTCCAGCTGAGACTATCAGTTGGCAATTGGTAGTTGACACGGTGTTCACCACGCCATTTACCTTCGCCAACCAACTAAGGCAGCCCAAAGTATTCCTCATGCATCGTACATTCATCTAAGTTTCGTTATTAAATTGCAATGAAAAAATGAAAAAGGTCTATTTAAGAGAGATAGAGGTTCCATCACGAGTGGATGGAAAGAGGAGGAATCTTGCACTCGTGAGTGATTTTGTGTCTTGGGACGAGGCTTGCCGAGTCCCAAGACACAAAATCACTCACGAGTGCAAGATTCCTCCTCTTTCCATCCACGAGTGATAGAACCTGTTTCTCCTACGATAAAAAGGAGAAATTTACACGTTTTACCGTGAAGTTAGCTAGCTAAACTAGGTCAGCCAAAGGTCACCCGCGCACTAGTTCAACAATGGTAATACGCGTTTGTTGTGACGTGCACCGTTTGTTTCCCCAGAAACTGGCGCCAGATCACGTACGTGACGCTTGTTCAAATCCACGCGCGCTATTGTTGGATCTACCTTTGACCCAGCAGCAGTGACCTCTTGATCGAAATTGAGGGATCTGATTGGACAATTACATTAGTTTGACCTTTTGCCCCCGTTGAAGAACACCCATTGGAGACCACAAATCCTCAACTGTAAAATACACCTCAGAGTGGGAGAAAGGTATAAGTATAACAATCAAAACCAGGAATTTAACAGTTCCGTGACATACTACTAAAGAAAAATGATGATGATGTCTTGATGATGATGATAATGATATATATATATATAAATATATATATATATATATATATATATATATATATATATATATATATATATATATATATATATATATATATATATATATATATATATACATAAATATATATATATACATATAAATATATATATATATATATATATATATATATATATATATATATATATATATATATATATATATATATATATATATATATATATATATATATATTAGAGCTGCACTCACGGAGGGAGATCAACTCATGAGCTCACCATCCGTTTGACTCGTGAGCTCATGAGCTCACGGACGTTCCGATCTTCCAAAAAAATACTTAATTTCTAGCCCAGCTATAAAGAAATGAATATTTATTGGCGGATATTTATTAACATTGCCATGTTTATTTAATTTTAAAACGTGCTGACGAGGTACAAAGGTCAGTATAACACCGCTTGAATGTATACATTGGATATTGTAAAGAAAACATGACAGTGATAAGCAGTTATGTATGTTAATAATGTGTGTTAGGTGCTCTGTGTTACGTTTGTGTTCCCAACATAGACGAGCTCACGATTTGAACATTTCAGCTCGAGCTCGGCGAGTTTGCTCCAGGGCTCGAGCCACTCGAGTTCGTGAGTGGTGAGTGCAGCTCTAATATATATATATATATATATATATATATATATATATATATATATATATATATATATATATATATATATATATATATATATATATATATATATATATATATATATTGACTGTATGTTAATACAAAAATATGTACAGTGGAAAAATGAAGTATAGTATGTTTATTGACTGTGCTCACCGCACAAAATCATACAGTATACATCGAAAAACAAGAAAAGCATTCGCTTAGAACACACAGAGTAGAACAGAAAATAAATAATTATACAAACAGAATGTAGAACGCCTCAAACAGGGGTAAAATAACTTGATAAGTGATGGAGTGATGCACAAATATTGCATAGCATCTTAGATGAAGATTAGAATGGATATGTAGCGAGAGACCAATTACTACATGCGCCATAGTGAAGGGCTAGACACAACAGGGGTTTCTGATCTAGCATCAGCGTAAGGTCACGAGGGAACCAATAAGGGATCTCGTATCATTTACACTAAGAGAAACCTGTTCGCCAGCATCATCTGAGCTTTGCGCAGAGCACGACTTATGGGTTATTGGTTGAGGACAGCCTGTTCAGGTTGACCGGCTGGTTTCATATCCACTTGTTTGTTTCTATTTTTATCTATCTAAGATAGCATAGAGAAAATTATAGAGAACATTATTAACAAAGTTAGAAATAATCTTTACAAAATAAAGTAGCAAGTAGCTCTAGAATCTTTTGGCATAATGCCAAGAGGACGCCAGAAAAGGTCCCTATTAACCCTTTCAATGCTGAAGCTAGTTTCGTCCAAAGCACAAGGAGGCAAATATTTTTGAAAACCATCTAAACCCTGTCATGTTGGTATTCATTAGATAGCTCTCGCCAAGTTCTCTCAGATGAGTACCCATATGCCAGGGTTTCAGTCATTTTTCAGGTTTTTTTGCATTATTTTGTATTGGCCAAATTAGCCATCAGCAGTATAAGGGTTAAACGGGGGAGTGGCCACCAATGGGAAATCACCATACAGTTACATTAGCCTCAGTTAGCAGTGACAGTGATACGCCTGGTTGTTCAGCGCCGGCAGTGGGATCACTGTACGGACGCGGGCCAAAGAAAAAAGAGCATACCTATACGCTGCAAGAAGGCTATATCAGTCTTACACTTCAGTCATATCATGACAAAGTAATGTATTTTTGTATAACCAACTAGTACATTTTGTTCATTTTTGTACAAGTTTACTGTTTGTTTCTTTTCTGAAGTTCTTATGTAATACTTTCGTAGTTTACTACAGTCAATAAATAATACATACATACATTGGTGTAACCCGTACGTGGGTAATGCAGAAAGATAGTCTGGCTTCCTATCCATTCAAACCTTTGTTCAAGATGATATATAGCATGAAAAGAAGTTATTCGTATTGTGAAGGGGGGGAGGGGAGGGGTCGTCGAATTCCTCCACCCTGAGGGTGTATCCATAACTGCAGGCAGGATCTCACTTCAGTACCCCGCAAGCTATTCCCTATGGTTCCTATTGTAAAACTTAAATTGAAAAGAAAATGGTTACTCTAGTTTTATATTTTCAACTTTCCTGCATTCGAATAATCAGATAATATCGGTGTTTATGCTACTTCTGGTTACTTGCCAATCGTAAACGTTTCAAAACTGATACCCACCTGAAAATGACCTAAAGCCGGGCACATGGTTACTCATCTCAGAGTTCTCAGGAGAGCTATCTAATGAATACCACCATGACAGGGTTTAGATGTTTTTCAAAAATCGTCCTTGTGCTTTGGAAGGGTCAAACCAGGTGGCTCAGCTCAGAAATCATCTAAGGCTATGTTAGTATCATGTACCGCATATAGATGTCGCTACTCTTCAGATTGACTGACTTCAGAACTGGATCTCAACAATTGCCTGTTAATTGTAGATCCAGATTATCAATACCAAGGCAAGAGCGCATCTGCACTAAGTGCAGAAAAAGACTTATGGGTGATGAATTTCATTTCCTATTTGAATGTAATGGTCTTGAAAAACTTAGGATATTAGTTATACCAAAATACTATAGAACTAGATGTAGCACTTTAAAGATGACTCAATTACTAAATACAAATGATAGAAAGTTGTTGATGAAAGTTGCCAAATTTGTTCACTTAGGCATGAAGGAGTACACACCTCTTCCAGATGTAATGCACCAGTCAATTGAATCCCTGGGAAGGGGGGGGGGGGCCGGGACTTGGCCGGGAAACACGGTGCTTCGGATAAATACTGCTTAAAATAGCTGCCCGGTGTACCAGGATTACTGTGATTTATTGTTGCTGTCCCGAGGCGGTGCATGATAGGCGGGGATTTGAAAAGTGACGTCATACTTTGCTGCCACGATTCCAGTAGGCCTATCAGCCGGGCGCACCCGGCCTCTGCTAGGTCCACTGTGTTGACCAACTACGGACTATGGTGCGCAGTCTACCTAACGCGCGATCGTTTCTTTGATATGTTGTGACAATGGTCATACTATTACACCTATAGCGTAAGGTATGAACAATGCCACAACATTTCAAAGATACGATCGCGCTAACCGCTCCTTCTTCGGTGCGAAGAAGACGATTTTACTGTGTCACACCTTGGATTAAGAAAAGAATGGATATGTAACGAGAGACCAATTACTATATGCCCTATAGTTACATGCTGGCCTCGTGCCAGGACTACCAGATAAGGCAGCAGGGCGAGGTCACGTGGGAACAAAGACCAATCAGGGCTCTTGCATCGATTACATTACAGAGAAACCTTATCTCCACCACCTGCTGGGGGTGCCCAGAGCACCTATTAGCGACTATTAGTTGACACTGGTTGAGGCTAGCATGTTCAGGTTGACCGGCTGGTTTCCATTCCATGTGTTTGGTCTTCTAAGGTCACACGTAGGAGCAGGACGGCGTGGTAAACATGATAATTATAATAATAATTGAAAAAAGATATAGCGCCCTAACTACCTGTAATGTGTTCATAAGCGCTTTAAAGAATAGTCAGTGGACACATGTTTATAGTGACAATCCTTGTAGTCGATGAAATAGCAATGTTTCTTGGAAGTTTTGCACACTATCAGCAGCCTTGATGTCAGGTAGCTCATGAGATGGATCATATTTAATTATTTACATAAGATGATCCTATTCCCAATGACATGGTGAATGGGATTAATAAAAAAATGAAAAATAAGATAAAATAGAATTGAAATATTTCCCCCCAAAAAGGAAAAAAAACTTTAAAAAAATAAAATTGATCACTTAATTCAGGTTGATTGTTTTGGTATGGGTTACACATATAAAGTAACAGTGTGAAGGGACCCTGGGCTGTGTGACAATTCTAGTGCACTGGGGGCTTATTATTTGAGTTACATAAAGAGAAAAATTACTTGTTAAAGAAATATTTACAAAAAAAAAGAAAAAAACTTTTCTAAAATAAAAATTGATTATTTGATTGTATGAATAGAACCTGGGCTGTTTGAGTGCATTGGGGGCTTATTGTTTGAGTTACCTGAACTGGTGAAATGTTTTAGAAGAAAATAAAGAGAAAAATGACTTAGTATAGAAATATTTACCACAAAAAAAAGAAAAAAAAACATTTCTTAAATAAAAATTGATTATTTGATTGTATGAATAGAACCTGGGCTGTTTGACAGTTTAAGTGCACTGGGGGCTTATTGTTTGAGTTACCTGAACTGGTGAAATGTTTTAGAAGAAAATAAAGAGAAAAATGACTTAGTACAGAAAGATTTACCACAAAAAAAAAAGAAAAAAAACTTTTCTTAAATAAAAATTGATTATTTTGGCCTAGTTAGTATTGGCTCCTTCGGGCTCCCTGAAAATTCCCAGGGCTCCCTAGAAAAAGGGCTCCCTGGAAAAAAATTGTAATTTCAAGCCCTGGGTAAGTTGTAAAACCTTGGTTGGGATCGGATGCTGGATTCTCAATCACTGAGCTGCCTGATGAAATTTCAGCTGGACTGATGAAATGTATTGCACTGAAATAAAATTGAAAATGATAATACTGATGAACCATCATATGAAATCTGAGCCCATAAGACCACTTGGCCACATGTACTTTGAGTTTAAATTTGATTTCAATGTTTAATTGATCTCTGATTGTATAGAGCTCTACATGATTCATCTAGGGGTAGTTTTCATCTGATCATAATTTGGGATGCAAATGAGGGGAAAACTTTCTGCGCCATATATGGACCTCATGGCACCATTTATTAAAGAGTCCTGTCCAAAATCCATGGCGACAGACAGATGTGAAATGCACTGTAACCTAATTGTTGAATATATTGAATTTAGGTCTGAATTTTTCACTCTGCCACCAACCGTTTTCTTATGCCAACACCCACTGTTTTCCCAACAGGGGCCCAAAAATTGTTTGCTCAGGGTAACCCTACCCTACTAATGGCTACTTAGTTTTTCTCCCCTACCCTAATGGGGTGTCTTCCAATCCTTAAGTCCAGGTCACAGGGTTTGACTTAAGTGGGTGTCTGGGTGGTATTCACGCCCTGAAATTTGTCCGGCCGACCCAAGACTGACTATCATTTATCATATGAGATCGCCCGAAAACCGACCAGAAAAATTTTCTTAAGTCAATCCCTGAGGTCAGGAAAAAATAGGGAAAGACATCCCAATCATGGACATAAACACATGAATAGTTGTATACAACCTTGAATAATAGCTGAAGTAAGTGAGCTGTACATCCTTCAAAAGACAAGTCAAACAAATGTTCCTGGTAAGCAAATCTCAACCCTATGGTTTTCAGTGTGAAAAAGGAAACAAAAAAACCACTACCTACCCTGCCTATTTTTCGGCAAGCATTTTTTCTTCTTGGTCGAGCAAACATTTTTTTTTTGCTTGACCAAAAAGAAAAAAAAGAATTTATTGGTTCTGGTGGGTATAACTTTTTTCAGGGTATGATTTTTTAAACCTCTCCAAACAGTGCCTCCACAGAACAGTGGGCATCATTTGATCACTTTTTTCGAAGGTCATCTTAGTTTTCAAAATTCACCACTATGGGTTGATCAATGTGAATTATTTGTCTGCACAATATCTCAAGAACCACTTTATGAAACATTTTCCTACTTTGTGGTTGCTTCTTCGGAAGTTTCTTGGGGTTCAATTACATTTATCGGTGGTCATCTCAGTTTTCAAAGCTCACCATTTGGGGGCAATGTGAATTATTTGTCTGCACAATATCTCAAGAACCACTTGATGAAATATTTTCCTATTTAGTGGTTGCTTTTTCGGAAGTTTCTTGGGATGCTCACACTGGAAACACACCCCAGGCTTTGACCATGGCTTGAAGTTGCCCAAATGTGCCTCTCTGTGTTAACCTTGGGGAAGTAGAATATCAAATTCCCTAGGAAGGTTGACTTGAAGATGGGAAAGTTGAAACAGACTACTCAATCGTTCACTAAAGGAGTTCAAAAAAAGCAGCCATCTGTTGAACTCATTCTATGACCCTATGCCCAACACATGTTTATACTTTTTCTACAATCACTTCATTGTAGATAAGCATTTCCAGTGTACTGCAGTGCATGACACAGAGTGTTGATATACTTTTAAAACTGAATTGTAATTCAGAGACTTTCCATTGACAATGGTATCACAATGGACGTCAGGTGTTTAATAAAAGTAATGTGAAGGGTGTCTTCTCCAAGTCTAAAATTTTATTTTTATAACTGCTGAAGGTTTTGTTTTTTGTGATGTAACTGCTAAGATGTTTGTGGTTTATTTTCGCAAAATAAAAAGTTGAAATCTTAGGAACTTGTGTATTCTTGTTGAGCATGCCCCAGGGGTGGGGCATACTGCCACAGAATTGGTCCCTGCCAGTGGGGATGAGTGCTATTTATTGATTTTTTCCTGAGCAGTATCCCCGCATGTCCCGGCCCCACCCCCCCCCTCCCGGGGATTCAATTGACTGGTGCATAAGTGAAATCATTGATACTGCTGATTTAAGCTGTCTGTATACTTAATTATGACAGCAAACAAATACATTCCATGTATACTATTGACACACATATCTCTATGGGTGTACCGTGTATGTATATTTTTGTAATACTGACAATATTATTAATGGTTATATTTTTTCTAATGATATTATTGTATTTCCTCTATGTACCGTAGATTGCGGTTAGAGAGTAATAAAGTTCGTATTCGTATTCGTACTGGAAGGTTACATATTCGTATGCGTATTCGGATTCGTGCTGGAAGGTTATATTGCGGTGACTTGAAATACATAGAGTTGTATATTTCTGCTATTACGACGGACCTCTTGATTATGAATTGCCACGCTGTTTCCAGTACGAAGTATCGTAAAAAGAGTTGTTTGTTTCTCATTCTTGAAATAGATGTATGAAAAACACCTGCTGAGCAGGATTCCTATTTTTTCCGCAAATCTACCTTAAAGTGAAGCGAGTGGGGCCAGTGAAAGGTTTGTTCTGAATAGCATTTGCAGTTTTGGAGAGCAAATCGGCACACACACACACACACACACACACACACACACACACACACATATATATATATATATATATATATATATATATATATATATATATATATATATATATATATATATATATATATACACAATTGGAGATTGGATTTCGTCAGCACGCAAATTTTGCTGTACACTAAGTGATTTCTGTGTTTTTTTTTGTTGTTTTTTGGGGGGGGATATTGAATTGGATAAAATGTGAAAGACAGCCTTTTAACCTTTACTACGTGATTGTGTATGTGTTGACTTTAGCATAAATGCTATTCGTCAATCGGATCTCACAATATTAGGCTCCATTTAGAAATTGGTAACGAATTATTCACTAAACATTCAGACCACAATATACTCAATTAGTAGGAGCCGTTTTTCGAAATAAAGTACATAACTTCCCCTTGATAGGCAAATTGAGGAATATTGTTATCAGAAGATTAAAATGGGCATTTATAATTGTTATAACTCTCCTATTTTGAGAGGGATTAGCGGGATAATTATAGCGTAGCCATATTTAGCATAACACGCGAGTTAGAACAGTTAGCTGGTTAGCCTCCTGTAAATGTCCATGCGTAGGTATGCCATTTTGCTTTAAACGAGAACTACTTTTTTCCATTATCTGATACGATGGCTGATGTGTTCATATCACCTATCATCAACTCCTACCTTGTCGTCTGATACATGTTATTCCTTTTGTAAACGATACATGTAACAAAGTATGAGATAGATACAATCATGTTTTAAAGAAGCGACATGAACATCGCACCGTACCACAGCAGTGGGGATCTTGTTTGCATACTTGTCCTCGGGCTAATTACATGTACTTGTAATCTGTCCATTTGATACGGTGGTTGTCAGGGGGGCAGGGGGGTAGGGGGGGGGGGGGGGGAGGGGTGGTCTGGATTCCGCTAAATTTGAATTTCATGTTAATACTTTTTTCTGTTACCCACGTGGCATCAAATGCAACACTTAATTTTTTGTCCTATTACTTTCTCACACGCTCATATTCTCTAGTTTAATATCTTCACATGACCATCCCGCACTACTGAGGGTTTAAAGGGGTCAATCAGTGTGAACAACACGCCTGTTTTGTCTTTACTTATAGGCGACGCGGGTATAAGATGTGCCAAGTTTTCAAGTCACATGGCGACTATTTTTAAAGGGGAACTAAAGGCTCACATACATATTAGCTTATATGAAAGTAATACACTTATAGAATAGGATGCTGTCCTCCTTTTTCTCTTAGTGAGCCCATGAGGGGAGAATTTTGAGTTTTGCTACCAACTTCAGCCAGCCCCTAGCAGCCCCTGGTAGCAGCCATGTTGCTCTACTGCTATCAGCTGCGACCTAAATGGGTGGCAGCCCACTTGCTGTGCCCTAGCTCTGGGCAGTGCATCATAGACTGTAGTGCTCTATACACCAAGTCTCTTCGAAAGTTGCATAAAAACTTGTATGAGTATCAAACAGGTAAATGGTAAAATCATGAGCAGCTATTGGTTGTACAAAAAGACAGGGTGGTAGAGTTATTTTTCATATATTTCCTGTTGGTAAATTCAGACAAAAACAGTGGCTAGCATCACTGAAGCTAGTAAATCCACCTGTCTTGAAGTATGCAGTTCTATGTTCAGATCACTTCCCTGATGCATATTATGTAAGAAATCACAAACCACAGTCAGGATTACTTATAAAAGGGGAACTTGGGGGACAGCAAATCATAAGGTTGTTTGAAAATTCATGAACATAGCTCAACATCTGTCATATGCAAATAAATTGTATACCTGTGAGACTATGAAGGAAGGGTTGAATAAAATCAATACTTGTATATACATCAATCATCCAGATTTTCAGTATTTGATTTTACTTGAAGCTAGCTGTTCTACAAAAACTGTTTTCTTTCATGTAACCTACACAGATACTAAAGGAAATGATTGCTGTCCCAAGTACTGATAGCTATTTCCTGCGTTGATTAACTTCTGTCTCCTGGGATCTAGATGTGTAATGCCACAAGGTTATAATTAACCCTTTGTTTATCCTTTTCCTTTAAGGAGTTGTTACTTCCTTTTGTTGAATGGCACAGCACCATCCTGTTGAGTATTCCTGACTGCATTTTTGATTTCTGGTATAAAAAAAATCAGCCAAGTGGTCTGAACATAAAATTACATACATGCTTCAGGACAGAAATTCAGTGATGCTAGCCACTGCTTTTGTCTGAATTTACCAACAGGAAATATATGAAAAATAACTCTACCACCCTGTCTTTTTGTACAACCAATTGCTGCTCATGATTTTACCATTTACCTGTTTGATACTCATACAAGTTTTTATGCAACTTTCGAAGAGACTTGGTGTATAGAGCACTACAGTCTATGATGCACTGCCCAGAGCTAGGGCACAGCAAGTGGGCTGCCACCCATTTAGGTCGCAGCTGATAGCAGTAGAGCAACATGGCTGCTACCAGGGGCTGCTAGGGGCTGGCTGAAGTTGGTAGCAAAACTCAAAATTCTCCCCTCATGGGCTCACTAAGAGAAAAAGGAGGACAGCATCCTATTCTATAAGTGTATTACTTTCATATAAGCTAATATGTATGTGAGCCTTTAGTTCCCCTTTAAGTCTTACCCTGTGAGATGTTCATCATGGAGCAAAAGCTACTGAAACTATCAATATAAGCGCATGTAAACTATTGTACTTTAGAAATGTCGCTTTGGTAGTACTGGCAATAAATTGATACTTTATTAAAACCATAACAGATCACCATATACATTTATCATACTAATTAAACGTTTATTAAACATTTGGTATTTAGGGGGCGCACACGTTCGTTATCAAAATTAAAAGATACCCCTAAAGCACTGATTTCTGGCCAAAAAAGCACCCTTATTTAAATAAAACGCTGACTTTTCCCACTAAATAAACATCCCTTCTTTTACCAAAACACTGACATTGGATGAACGGGAACACGCATTTTAGCTTTAGTTTTAGAATCCTCTGCGTATTTAGCGGCAGCAAGTGGCGGCAGCAAACACGGAAGCCCAGATACTTCGGGAGTCACTCGGCGTCAGAGCCACGTATGTTTCGTGGATTGTAAGGGGATTTTGACCCCCATACTTCGTACCTGGGTACAAAAAAGTACCCTTCTTTTACAAAATCGTGGACATGCGAAGGTCTTAAAAAAAGACCCCTTCTTCCGCGAAATACGTAGCGAGTGCGGCCCCCTCTGTACTTGAGTGCCCCCCCCCCCCCCCTACCGGGCACGTCACCCTCGTGTTTCACTATTGTCACCTACCAGTTTCCAGACACGCTACTTGTTGCTGACGAAAATATGAAAACACAGTTCAATAACTCACAAGATAAAATTCATTTAGTGGTAATATAATTTACACTGCCCTAAGTGCCCTATAACTTACCTGCCAAATAGACACCAAAAAGAAATACACTTTAGCTAACCCAAAGAAAAATATTATGATTTTAATCACTTTCCCATCTGCAACGCACTAAAATGGATTTCCTAAAGCAAAACATCCTTTATAGGGGAGGAGGGTGTTTGTAGGTCATAATTTATTTTACTCTATAGTACACTTTAGGATGTCTTTTTCAGAACATATTTGCATAATTTCTGTGAAATGAAATTATTCGTAAAGTTCTCCGTCGCAATTATTGTGATATGGCAAGTTTGGCCATTCAGTCATGACATCGTCTGCTACAGTTGGCCCCTGAAGGTACTTTCAGAAGTCACTGTTAGTGGCGCCACCAGCGTCACTTTTTGGAACCAAATTGAATCCCCCCACCCCTCCTCAAATCCTGTATTCACTCTGACGCTCCGCGTATTCCTACACGTTTTACGTCATTCGACATTTTTTCGTGGACGTTAACGTTAGGAGCGGTACTGGTCCTGTTAGCCGGGTGGTTTAAGACATCGCTATCGTCAATTTTAACATATTAGTACACTTTAACTTAAGAAATACTAACCCAAAATCATTTGTTGCTTGATAATATGCTCCAACCTTCCTGGTTTTTTTGCAATTTTATTGTTTATTTGCCATCATGCAATACATAAACGTACACAGCGTATCGAATGTTTCAGACTAATATTGAATTAGAGTATTCTGTAAATTAAAGAAGTGTTCAAAAGTGACAGCTGCGAATACAGAGGGGGTTCGTGGAGTGCAACGAACCTCCTTGACCATTCAAAATGTTGATTTCTTGCTTAGAATGTTGCTGCTAAGAGGGTCACCTCTCTCTAGTTTTGCTTAACCCATTAATACTCACGGCAACCAAAAGCAGCCTTACACTATTGATAAAATCTTTCAGAAAAACACACAATTAGGAACATATTTGATGGAGAAATGTTAATCGGGATATTTGCAACAACTCTCCTTCAAATATTTTGTAATATCATTCTCGATTCCAAAGACATTGTCAAAAGTATTTTAGTGCAGGACGATAATACCTGAAGGAGTTCTTAAGCATTAATGTCGTAGGTCTCCTACGTTTCTGTTAAAACCAGCCCCCCCCCCCCTTCATATAGAACGAACCCCCCTATAAAGAAATCCTACATTCGCCAGTTCTTGATTGTAGAAGACTGAAATATTTGAAGTCTGCTGATTTTCAATATACAATTATAACATCCCAGTGAGTGTAACATGATGGAAGGTATCACCGATGGAGGATGGTTTTTCCGAGAGAAACCATCACTTGTATGTAATATTGGTTTTGTTATACCGAACAACCCTCACAATGATAAACATATCCAAGTTCTCGCTGAAGATATCAAATCACTGCTGGTCGCTGATGCGACGAAGAGACCGTCTGCTGTTTTGAACGAGGTCAAGGTCACAGAGGACTGATGACTCGCACTTTCCCCGCTAGGTGTCACTGGTAGCGGGAGGGAACTTTTCATGAGAAGTCTGAGAATGTGTACCGCAGTGGTTTCACATTATCTCGTGAGTAAAACAGCATGGAATGGTGAAGCTCAGTTAGCCAATCACGGTTTACGATAAAAGTTATTGAATGACATACATTCGAACCCACCTAGTTCTTAAGTTTTTAT
The DNA here is from genome assembly GCA_963942565.1 of Maea johnstoni. Classification (NCBI taxonomy): domain Eukaryota; kingdom Metazoa; phylum Annelida; class Polychaeta; order Spionida; family Magelonidae; genus Maea; species Maea johnstoni. The sequence continues at coordinate 146,485 of OZ012699.1, forward strand.
CATCTTTCTCTTTGGATATTCTATACGATGGTGCAAGTGTGAAAGGCAGAAAAAAAATTCAAAATTTTTTTCTGCTGTTTTGGGAAAAACGGTGGAGAAAAAAATTCAAAATTTTTTGCGCTGTTTTTCTGGAAAAAGGTGGATTTTTTTTTGGTCGTTCACACTTGCACCATCGTAATTCTAAGTTCCTTTCTGTTTTTATTGTTGTTGTTTTTGATAATGAAAACATTGTTTAAATTGATTAGCACCTGGAATAATGGCTACTTGTGGTGGTCTCCGAACTGGCGCATACCCAGCTCTGATGTCCAGATGCTCTTTTCTAAGAATCGATTAGGATGATAAGGATTTTCTAATGAATTGTTTACTCATTCAACGAAATGCACTTAATATGTTACGCTACCAGAAGTCTTTGTCAGTATTAGCCTAGTTCTAGACCAAGAAATCTTTTGATCGCTATATATTTTTATATTATTTTATATGAAAACTTTCCCAACTCTAAACTGTGTCTACCCTGATTTAGTTCTTAAATTGCTCATCACAAGTTGGCCCACAGTAAGATTTTTCCAGTTTCTTGACTTCAGATTCTGACTGACTCGAGTGACCACCCTTGGTGCTATCTATCACCATACACATGAGCTAACACATATAATTAATTGAGCAAATGATAGAGACCAGAACAGAGAAAAGCATAATATAATGAAATCATAGACTAGGAGCTATTCTATGTCAGTATGTGACCATCGCTAGCAATTAGTCTGACTGGTGTAACCGCCCAGACCTCTTGAGTGCTCCACCATCAGGATGCAGGCAATCAAGTAAAATATTATCATGTGATATAAACGGCCATGTTATCCACATTACCAAGGGCTTTGAACACTCTCGGTGGAAAGGGCGCTATTTCAAATACCAATTGATATTATTATTATTATTATTAGTAGTAGTAGTAGTAGTAGTAGTAGTAGTAGTAGTAGTATCGTCATCATCATCGTCATCATCAACATCATCCTCAGCAACAGCAGCAGCAGTAGTATTGGTAGTAATACATGTAGTAGTAGAAGTAGTAGTAGTAGTAGTAGTAGTAGTAGTAGTAGTAGTTATAGTAGTAGAAGTAGTAGTAGTAGTAATAGTAGTAGTAGTAGTAGTAGACGTAGTAGTAGTAGTAGTAGTAGTAGTAGTAGTAGTAGTAATAGTAGTAGAAGTAGTAGTTATAGTAGTAGTAATAGTAGTAGTAGTAGTAGTAGAAGTAGTAATAGTAGTAGTAGTAGTAGTAGTAGTAGTAGTAGTAATAGTAGTAGTAGTAGTAGTAGTAGTAGTAGTAGTAGTAGTAGTAGTAGTAGTAATAGTAGTAGAAGTAGTAGTATTAGTAATAGTAGTAGTAGTAGTAGTAGTAGTAGTAGTAGTAGTAGTAGTAATAGTAGTAGAAGTAGTAGTAATAGTAGTAGTAGTAGTAGTAGTAGTAGTAGTAGTAGTAGTAGTAGTAGTTATATGAGTAATAGTAGTAGTAGTAGTAGTAGTAGTAGTAGTAGTAGTAGTAGTAGTAGTAGTAGTAGTAGTGGTAGCAGCAGCAGCAGCTGTAGTAGTAGTAGTAGTAGTAGTAGTAGTAGTAGTAGTAGTAGTAGTAGTAGTAGTAGCAGCAGCAGCAGCAGCAGCAGCAGCAGCAGCAGTAGTAGTAGTAGTAGCAGCAGCTGTAGTAGTAGTAGTAGTAGTAGTAGTAGTAGTAGTAGTAGCAGCAGCAGCAGCAGCAGCAGCAGCAGTAGTAGTAGTAGTAGTAGTAGTAGTAGTAGTAGCAGCAGCAGCAGCTGTAGTAGTAGTAGTAGTAGTAGTAGTAGTAGTAGTAGTAGTAGTAGCAGCAGCAGCAGCAGCAGCAGCAGCAGCAGCAGCAGCAGCAGCAGCAGCAGCAGTAGTAGTAGTAGTAGTAGTATATAGCTCTCTGACACCGCTTCAATATACTGCAATGTAGATAACGTACATGTAGATATCAAGTAGGTGCTATTAGCTAAGAATCCTCACTATCAGTCTTCGGGCGTCAAGATTGAAAATGACGTATTGAAATTAACAAGCTCCTCAAAAAATCAAAAATGAATTAAAAATGAAATAAAAATGAGATCGACCCGCCCCCCCCCCCCCCACCACTCTGACTTAAGGTTTCGTACCTTTTGTAGAAAAACAACGAACAGCAGGAAACGTTCACCAGAGAAATTTCTCTTCATCTAATATGACTGTCGGTGTGGTCTTAAAAGGATTCAATGAGCCATTTGCGAACTAATCCGTTTGAAAAACACTCCCCTCCCACCCTACGAGGCAAATCGTAAAGTTAGCCCATTCATGCCTTGAGGGTTTCGCTTCAGAAGTCGGATTATTTGTTTTTCATATGTCTCTAACAAACACATCTTTCCCGAAAGAAAAAGAAATGATAAAAACACCTCAGTTTACGAATCTCCTTAGAATATATTGTCCAGTATCAAGAATTCCGAAGGTTTTGTGTTCTCCGATCAATACCCGGTATTGCGATATACACCTTTTTCTCTGTAGGCATAAATGTGTTAAACACAAATTTCCAAGCCCCCTGGGTTATGATTTGGAAAGTTCCGGTAAAGAGAGTTGAAAAGAGCCCTTTCCAATAGACCCTATCAAAGCGAAGGTAAAGTAAACTGCTTGCACGCGTCACTGCGATGGAGACATTTCAGCGTACTTAACCCATTAATGCACACAGTGGCCAAAAGCAGTCGGATAGTTTGGGTGAAATATTCCAGGCATAAGCGTACTTGTTAAACAAATTAGAGGAGAAATGTTTATTAGAACACTACACACAACTCTCCTTCAAATGTTTTGTAAAATAACTCTTAAATGCCAAGTTTTCGATAAAAGTAGCATAGGTGCAGACGACTTTTTTCGTTAGAAGCGATTGAGTGTGTACGGGTTAAAGCCGTGCACTCCACTCCGCCTCCCGGTGTGCCCCCTTTAAACGACGCAGCTCACCTTTAAATTACTCGGCCCTTTCATTGATGGTTTCTTTCATTCAGAAATACCTGGCTCTTCCAGTACCCTCCCGCCGCGCTTTACACGTCAGCGCAGCCGGTTTATCTAATTGAAACAATGATCGTAATTAAGTAGCTATCATCTAAACAATCACTATCAATTACCCTTGTTAACTTGCATCGATTTCGATAAGTTGTTTGCACAGGTGATACCGGCGCAAACAAAAGCGAGATTAGATTTGTGATACACAGGCTGTTCCGCCCAGCGGAACACTCCCTCCCAGGGGTATTAAGTTTCCTTAAAGCAAAACAAAATGGCTGCCGAGGCAAGTTGGGCATTAAAGTCACTCGGATAGATGGTACGATGAAAATGGATGGAAACAGTTCGGAGAGGAGTCCTCCATTAAGTGAGAATGCTGGAGATTCATGGTTGAACGGCTGGGATGCGGCTTCTGTCGCCGGATTAAATTTAGGTAAGTTTTGAGCAGCCGAAAGAAAGTTGGACAGGACCCAATGTTTGGTTTGTGAAAGTTGTAGAGGGGGTTGCGAAAGTGGTGCTCTGGCAGCAGCAAACTTTCCCGTGTTGTAAAGTCGCAATAAGTTCCCGCGATGGGTCAGTTTTTCGTCTGCAGGGGAACACGAACGCTGTTGCGAATCAAAAGTAATTCTTCGATGCTGGAATTAGCATCGAAGTCGTCTGCGCCAGCAGCAGATTCTAGAAGTTGCAGCAGCAGAAGTTGGAAAAAATTGGGTCACACTTCCAAGTTAACCCATTCGTGCTTGTAGTAGTGAAAACAATCTGACTATTTTACCAATATCTTCGTGACTGGAGCATTTTTTGGAAAATATTTCAAGGAGAAATGTCTATGAGAACCTATTCCACACTTCCTCTTCAAATATTTTGTGAAATCATGCTTAATTACAAAGTTATTCTCAGAATTATCGGAACTGCAGACGACACTTGTCGAGGAGATCTCCAGCCCTAATTGGGTTAACCAGGCCTCTCGTACTAGAATGTAATCAAGCATACGCAACAAGGAATTTGAGAAAACTTCTAGCAGACTATGCAGGCCGCGATAACAGTGTTGCAACTTGCCGTATTTTCGGCAAGTGTATGGGGGAATGCTATTCCTGTGAGCAGTGGTGAGGGACCAGCTTAGCTTTTCGATGAAGCAGGAGTGTGCAAGGTGGGGGAAGTAGTGCAAGTGCTGTGAATGTTTGTTTAGTTATGTATGCGCGATGAGGTGTAGGTGTTAACTAACAGTTAACCCATTAATACTTCAGATTTTTTTGAGTAGGAATCGTCTGCTACTCTCATTCTTTTGCAGATAACTTCAGAATAAAGCAAAAGTTAAATATTTGAAGGAGAGTTGTTGTTTGGCTTTTGATCAACACCTCTCCTTGAAATGTTTTCAAGAAAATGTTTGTGTGAGTAAAATATTTCCAAAACCATCAGGCCTTTTTTGGCCGCTCCGAGTGTAAATGAGTTAAGATGGTTTGTATCCAGGAACTTAGCCCTTCTTTTGGACAGGCAGTTTTCTGAAAACTTACATTTTGGACAGGCTATACTTTCTATGAAGAATTAAGAAATTTGAGTTTTGGGGATAATAACTAGATATTTTCCTAACAAACCATCTTCTAGGACAAAGTTGAAGTGTGAATTGCCCTTTTTGACACAAAAGGCTATCTAAATGTAGTTGGTATGTCACTAGTTAAATTTGGACGGGCATAAATTTTGGTAAATATTGCTGTTTTGGACAGGCATCTTTGAAATCCTGGATAAGACCCTGGGAAGAAATGCTGTCTGATCCTAAGTCACTGGCAACTTCCTCACATACTTTGAACCAGGTGCATTCCAAGATCTCTGGCAAAGATGAGCAGGGTCTTAGCCGATATTTGGAAACAGGGTGTCCAAATAGAGGCTTCATAGACTTATGCGTGTCCAAAGTGTGGTACAAAATACATACTACTAATAAGATAGACCCTATACCTTTACAGATTTTGCTTTTTTAGGCCAGATACTGCTTTGTGTGTCTTATAAAAGTGACACTACAGCTTCTACATCTTCTATCTACTAAGAAAAGCCATCTTCAGCAAATTCTGACAAACTTTTGGGTGTCCAAACTGTCAAAAAACAGTGTTCTGCGTGTCCAAATGACACGCTGGACGCATTACGGCTAAGCCCCTGATATCAAGCTGTCATTGTGCAGTGCATGCATTGTGCAGTGCACAATGCATCGGACAACTAATGGTTATCGGGGCACCCCCTTAATTATAGCGATACTCCCAGCGATACTTATATCTAGAATAGCTTGACACAATGTTACAAAAAATAGATAAATGATATCAGAGGTACATGCAAAGTCTTAGCCAGCAGGACGTTTAGGTGTCATTTTGACACCCAAACGCTCAGGACACCCAAAGGTTGTTGTGAGTAATTTCATAAAATGTCACTTTCAAACATATAACTAACTTTTTCTCACCTCGATGTAATTCCTTTAACATAGTATAAGGACATTATACCCTATTTTGATAAATTAATACCTATCTATGGTTGTAATTTGAATGTATTTACTATTAAGGTCTCACTTGAAATATAGGACGCCCAATAGTTTTACGATAGCAAATTTAGGCACCTAGTTCCTAAATCCTTCGGCCAATTTTGATGAAGTCTTTTAGGCAACAGCATAGTTTGTATGAATATTCAAAGGAGAAATGTTGACAAGAACACTAATAATAATTCTCCTTCAAATATTTTCTATATAACCTTAATTCTCAAGTTATTATTGAAAATATTGTAGGTACAGTCAACAATTTCTAGAGGAACTCTTAAGCATGAATGGGTTAATAAGATAGCAATGTCATGAAAATATTTGACTGTAACTTTGTTCATGTTTGGTTAAAAAGTTCTGTCATTTTTTAACCCAACATGAACATCTGTATACCATATTCTCTTGAATAAGCGCACCCCCCATATTTTTTGCGGAAATTGGGCGACCAGCAAGCGCCAAATATCGTCTCCTTATGTTAAATCTCCCCCCAGAAGTACCCAAAACACATACCTTTCCTCTTGCGTGTCTGCAAACCAGCATTGAATTCTGCCATTTCAGCAGTCCCTTCGCGCTCTCACTGTTCATATTCACCGCATGACCGTACTATTGACCAATTAACAATCTTTTCACACGCGGCAAACGTCTAAGCTTGCTGAACAGCGAGAGCGCAAAGGTACAATAACGGTTATTACACTCCGATCGGCAATGATTGAGGAGTGCGGTTATATGGATGTTTGACAATACCCCTTCTACAGAAAATTTTCTCAATCTCTACCTGCACGGTGCACTCATTCAAGAGAATATGGTAACTCTACTTGATGACAGTTTTTCTCCAGTACTTCAGAGACCAGTGTCTTAGCCAGCAGGGGGTCTGGGTGTCATTTGGACAACCAGACCCTCAAAAGTCCCTCATTAGGACACTTGACAGTACTCAGCGAGAGCTATCTGATAAATACCAACATGACAGGGTTTTTAGCTGTTTTTCAAATATCTTTGCATCCTTGTGCTTGGGACGAAAGTAGCCCTAGCATTGGAAGGGTTAAAATGGGTTTTAAAAGGAAAAAATAGCGTATTCTGAGGACAACCATAAAAAGAACTACCTCTGCCAGGTGTTCTTCAAGGGAGTCTGATCTCCCTGACATTATTATCAAGATCAATACTACAAAATACCCCGTTATGAACCCAATGTACAGCTAAGTAGGGGTGCTTATCATGCTAGACTTATTCCTTAGGGGGTATTTTAGGCATGGGTGCACCCAACCCTTTTATATTCCTCTCCATGTTGCTTAAGAGTATAGTAAGCACCCTCAGGTTTAACGCACCTGTTATTAATTAGTTTCCACCTGTTCTTAAGGACCCATCTTCATCATCTTGCTTCCGGGCTTAAGTCCACAGGTGCCGTTAGGTAGAATACTACTGCAGCGTCTTAGCCAGGATTTTAACCCTTATGTTTCTGGTGGCTAATTTTGCCAGTAACAAATGATGCAAAAGAGCTGAAAAATGAATGAAACCCTAGATGGTTATCAAAAATCTTTGCATTCATATGCTTTGAACAAAAGTAGCCTTAGCATTGGAAGCGTTAAAAAAAGCACAAGGACGCAAAGATTTTTGAAAACCATTTAAACCCTGCCGAGATGGTATTCATTGGAAAGCTCTTGTTTAGTACTAACAGATGAGTACCCATGTGCCAGGGTTTCAGTCATTTGTCAGGTTTAAAAATGTCTGTCTGAAACAGTCATCATAAAATTTCTGCCCATCCAGATTTAGCTGCTCAGCTACTTCAAATCCTAAACTACATTCAATAGCCTATTGTGTCAAAAATGTAATTTTCACTTACTTGATATTGCACCCGGTACATGTATACTTGTCTTTAATAGACCCTAATCGAGCATACTAATTTGGAATCAGCCGCCTAATTTCTGGTATCATAAAGTTTATAAAAAATCCCTATCTAAATAAACCCAAGGTTCAAAATGATTTCAGGTAAATTAATAGAATGACAATTTTTTATGAGCGATGTAATTGTGTGGTAATAAGGACCCCTAACTGAGCACACCTGGTATTAACCCTCCCGATGCTGAGGCTACTTTCATCCAAAGCACAAGAACCCAAAAAATTGAAAATCATCTAAACCCTGCCATGTTGGTAAATATTCATTAGAGAGCTCTCGCTAAGTACTCTCAAATGAGTACCCATTTGCTAGGGTTTCTGTCATTTTTTAGTTTTTTTTGTGCATCATTTTGTATTGGCCAAATTAGCCACCACCAAGCATAAGGGTTAACCCACCCGAGGCTACTTTCTTCCCAAGAACAAGAACGGAAAACATTCGAAAACCATCTAAACCCTGCCATGTTGGTACTTATTGGAAAGCTCTTGCTAAGTACTTTCAGATGAGTACCCATTTATCAGGGTTTCAGTTATTTTCCAGCCTTTATTTTGAATAAGCCAAATTAGACAGCACCAGCAGCCAAAGTTTAAAGGGTTAATTGGTTTCCTGCTTTCTTTCCTATCCAAATGAACACAGACACAGGCACATTAGGGTATATTAGTGGAGGTTCTTAAAGCAATGAGCAGCCCCCAACTAGGCACACCTGTTGTTAACCCTTTCATGCCTGTAGCAGCCAATAATAATTGTAATAATAATAATAATAATAATAATAATAATAAAACTAATAGTAATAATGATAATAATAATAATAATAATAATAATAATAATAATAATAATAATATTAATAATAATAATATTAATAATAATAATATAATAATAATAGTAATAATAAAAATAATAATAATAATAATAATAATGATAATAAAACTAATAGTAATAATGATAATAATAATAATAATAATAATAATAATAATGATAATAATAATAATAATAATATTAATAATAATAATAATAATAATAATAACAATAATAATAATAATGATAAAAATAATATAATAATAATAGTAAGAATGAAAATAATAATAATAATAATAATAATGATAATAAAAATAGGGATAAGGATAATAGTGATATTAACGATTATGATGATAATGATGCTATAAATGATAGTGATATTGATAATATCCATAATAATGATGATTATAATAAGTTATAATAATAGTAATTATGATAATAATAATAATAATAATAGTAATTATAATAATAATAATGATAATAATAAAAATTATAATAATAATGATAATAATAATAATAATAATAATAATAATAATAATAATAATGATATTTAATAATAATAATAGTTATTAGAATAATGATAATAGTAATAAGTATAAGTATGATAAGTGTGATAATAATAATAATAATAATAACAATAGTAAAATTATTTAATAATAATAGTAGTAGTGATAACAACCACAATTATTTAGATAATGAAAAATGATAATACTGATAATTGTTTTAATATCGATACAACTGATTAATCATATTTCTCTGTTTCAGGATTCAATGGCCTTGTTGAGGATAAAGAGGTTGCGGCACGGGCCGTGGCTCTGGTGGTCAACAGCACGCGCAAGGGAATCGTACCGCTGTGTTCAGACGTAGCATCGCTACTACAAGCTAAGAAAAGGTAGGAAGATTTCTTAATGACCATATCCTGATAGCTACACTCAGGGTCTTAACTGGGGTTGCATAAATGCCTGGCTAGCATTACTACTAGTCTACAAGCTAAGAAAAGGTAGGAAGATTTCTTGATTCCTGCCAAGTCTTTGACCCTATCCTAATAGGTACACATGCATGGTCCTAGTCAGGTTTGTAAAAATGCCTCTCTAAAACAGTCGCACATATTTAGGCCTCTGTCGCATGCAGGTGCGACAATGCGACAGTTGGACATCCTTGCATTGTGACTGTGGGTATACTTGCCAGGCCTTGATGGGCATGTGAGAAAGTTGCCATTGACATGAGGTTGGTGGTGGTTTTCGCCGGGTACTACAGTTTCCTCCACTATTTACAACTGGCGAGTCACAAATAAACCACAATATGGCATAAATGTGACGAAAAACAAAATTTCAAAACTGCATGGCCTTGCCCTAATTGTTATTCAATCAGGATAAGCACCCTGAAAAAAAGAAAAAAAAACATCAAAAAATATTCAAAACCTCGAAAAGTTACCTGAGAAGCTGTGTGTCAATAGGAAGTAGAAAAAACAGTGTGGTTTTTTAGCTAGTATATTTAAATATAACTGATAAAAAAAAACTTCAAAAACGCCCGGCCTTGCCCTAATTTGTATTCAATCAGGAAAAGCATCTGAAATTTAAAAATAATAAATTCAAATATGCCAAAAGTTACCTGAGAAGCTGTGTGTCAATAGGAAGAAGAAAAAACAGTGTGGTTATTGACCTAGTATATTTGAATATAACTGAAAAAACCCCAAAACTTTCAAAAACTCAAAAAGTTACCTGAGAAGCTTTGTGTCAACTAGAAGTAGAAAAAATAGTGTGTTTATATTGAGTTGGTATATTTAGATATAACTGAAAAAAAAAACCCCAAAACCTTTGTATTCAATCAGGATAAGCATCCCAATTTTTTTTTTCTAATTTAAAAAAGTTCCATGAGAAGCTGTGTCAATAGGAAGTAGAAAAAAGTGTGGATATTGAGCTAGTACATTTAGATATAACTGAAAAAAAACACCTTCAAAACCTCAAAAAGTTACCTGAGAAACTTTGTGTCAATAGGAAGTAGAAAAAACAGGGTGGATATTGAGCTAGTACATTTAGATATAACTGAAAAAAAAACCCTTCAAAAAATCAAAAAGTTACCTGAGAAGCTGTGTGTCAATAGGAAGTAGAAAAAACAGTGTGGATATTGAGCTAGTACATTTAGATATAACTGAAAAAAACAACCTTCAAAACCTCAAAAAGTTACCTGAGAAACTTCGTGCCAATAGGAAGTAGAAAAAACAGGGTGGATATTGAGCTAGTACATTTAGATATAACTGAAAAAAAGCACCTTCAAAACCTCAAAAAGTTACCTGAGAAACTTTGTGTCTTGATAGGAAGTAGAAAAAACAGTGTGGTTATTGAGCTAGTACATTTAGATATAACTGAAAAAAACACACCTTCAAAACCTCAAAAAGTTACCTGAAAACTTTGTGTCAATAGGAAGTAAAAAAAACAGTGTGGATATTGAGCTAGTACATTTAGATATAACTGAAAAAAAAACCTTCAAAAACTCAAAAAGTTACCTGAGAAACTTTGTGTCAATAGGAAGTAAAAAAACAGTGTGGCTATTGAGCTGGTATATTTATAGAGCTGTGGGGTTGTATAGGTGTTGACTATTGTGTTCAAGTGTTTACCTGCCGAGTCCTCCCGGCGCTCTCGTACACTACAGACCTCCCAATGTGTGAATGTCTCTTTCTCGCCCACGTAAGGTATCAGCTAGACTAGCTCCTAGTCTAGAGACCTCCCAATGTGTGAATGTCTCTCTTTCTCGCCCAAGTAAGGTATCAGCTAGACTAGCTCCTAGTCTAGAGACCTCCCAATGTGTGAATGTCTCTTTCTCGCCCACGTAAGGTATCAGCTAGACTAGCTACTAGTCTATGGTATAATTAACGAATGTACTAGACTAGCTCCTAGTCTAGAGACCTCCCAATGTGTGAATGTCTCTTTCTCGCCCACGTAAGGTATCAGCTAGACTAGCTACTAGTCTATGGTATAATTAACGAGTGCACTAGACTAGCTCCTAGTCTAGAGACCTCCCAATGTGTGAATGTCTCTTTCTCGCCCACGTAAGGTATCAGCTAGACTAGCTACTAGTCTATGGTATAATTAACGAATGTACTAGACTAGCTCCTAGTCTAGAGACCTCCCAATGTGTGAATGTCTCTTTCTCGCCCACGTAAGGTATCAGCTAGACTAGCTACTAGTCTATGGTATAATTAACGAATGAACTAGACTAGCTCCTAGTCTAGAGACCTCCCAATGTGTGAATGTCTCTTTCTCGCCCACGTAAGGTATCAGCTAGACTAGCTACTAGTCTATGGTATAATTAACGAGTGCACTAGACTAGCTCCTAGTCTAGAGACCTCCCAATGTGTGAATGTCTCTTTCTCGCCCACGTAAGGTATCAGCTAGACTAGCTACTAGTCTATGGTATAATTAACGAATGAACTAGACTAGCTTCTAGTCTAGAGACCTCCCAATGTGTGAATGTCTCTTTCTCGCCCACGTAAGGTATCAGCTAGACTAGCTCCTAGTCTATGGTATAATTAACGAATGAACTAGACTAGCTACTAGTCTATGGTATAATTATCTGCGGCATGGTCTTAGCCAGCAGGGCGTCTGGGTGCCTTTTTGGACACCCAAACCCTTAAAAAGAACCCCTCAGGACACCCAATTTATTTTGTGTGGAATTTCAAAAAATGTCAATCTCAAGCTTATAATTGAATTTTGTCATCTTACAATTCCTATGACATTGTTTAATGATATCATGCCTTATTTTGAAGAATTTATACATGTTTATGGTTGAAATATGAGTATATTGTGATCCCCCTTAAAAATTTGGACACCCAAAATTTTTACAACTGCCAATTTTAGGCACCCAGTTTCTAAATCCTGGCTAAGACACTGATCTGCGGGCAAATCTTGCATAAGATTTTCTAGAAAATTCCATGTTTTTCATTATCAGGACTAGCATACCATTTTACCATCAAGAACTCCCTATTTTGAAACCCCCTGTTAACGTACTAAGTCCTGTTGTATATATAATTACCAGCCCCGCAAAGCGTGCTGCATGGTGACTTATTCATCTATAAAGCAGGGTCTTAGCTGATATTTGGAAACAGGGTGTCCAAATAGAGGTTTCATAGACTTTTGCGTGTCCAAAGTGTGGTACAAAATACATACTACTAATAAGATAGACCCTATACCTTTACAGATTTTGCTTTTTTAGGCCAGATACTGCTTTGTGTGTCTTATAAAAGTGACACTACAGCTTCTACATCTTCTATCTTCTAAGAAAAGTCATCTTCAGCAAATTCTGACATAAACTTTTGGGTGTCCAAACTGTCAAAAAACAGTGTTAGAACTGCGTGTCCAAATGACACGCAGGACGCATTGCGGCTAAGCCCCTGCTATAAAGGTAAAGGTAAAGGTATTCGGTTTATAGTCTTGTATCCACCGAAGTGCTCACACGACCATCCTCCCCTAGCAGGCCTGTACACACCGAAACCATTTCAATCCCCCGAGGGATATTCCAGAGCAGTTGGCAGCATATAGTGCACAAGCTCTAAGCACTGCCTCATTAATGCTAGGTACCCATTTTTCAGCTGGGTAGACTGATGCAATATGGAATAAACTCTTATAGAGAGAGCGCTTAACTAGTACACGCCTACTGACAGGGTCTTAGGCAGGATTTAAAAACTGGACCCACGTCGGCATAGGACTTGCGATAGGGTAGCAAGTCGTCCGTCGGACATGTATAGATTCACCATTCTGCCACTCGCCAAGTTGGCAATATACTAGGTGTATAGGGAAAAGTGTCAGAACTAAATTCGTCGTTATAACGGTTTATGGTAGCGAGTTTATTGATGAAACTGAGCGGCCAAAAAATCAAGTCATGTGTGCGATTGTAACATTGTCTGAAGCTTATATATGGGAAAATTTTTGGCATATTTTCGCGCCCGTGTACTTTTAGCTAATATGTCGAAAAAGGGGGACGACTTTACGGTAATTCCGCGGATAGCGAAACAGCGAAATATGTATAGGACGTACACCTACGGTATACTATTATACTACGGAGATGCCTCATTCTGAGAATATCGCTAAACTGGCCATAAGTTCTTAAATCATGGTACGTGTGTGTTATGAATTGTTCAATTGATATTGTGCACGTACGTTGGCATACCCGTCAGCATTCAACAATCCAAAATCAGGATATTTCACTTATCAGGCGGTTTACTATACTGCGACGTCTTTTGGTTTCATTTTGTTTAGTTCCAATTCTGGGAGGGGCCAGGTTAGTACTTTTGCTTAAGGAGCGGGCCTTTAGAGTTGGTAATCATGGAAACATATGTTAATAGGATAACTTTAATTTTAGCAGATCACAATTGCTGCATGATAATATACACACAGTTTTCAAAAACACGCAGATAGCTTTGGAACTGAAAATGTCTTCATCAACAACATTTACATTGTGTGATCTTTCCAGACATTGTGTGATCTTTCAAGATCAAATACTTACTATGTTCAGCATATTATGAAATTCTTGGCTCTTGGCGAGAAAATGGTGTTGGCAAATTGATAACCATACAAGTATGATTATGAAATAACTTTAATTTTATGTAGCAGATCACACTTGCAGCATGATGACAAATTCCCAGTTATGAGAAACACACAGAGATTGCTTTTGAACTGAATACATCATAATAGTCCATGACCCAGAGGTGGTCAATATCATATTGGGGGGGGGGGGGGGGGCAAATTCTGGTTAATGTTTTTGAATTCCCCATATTCTCACCTTTATGGTATTTCAGTAACAAATATTTTCCAAATCAGACTTTTTTTCCCAGGTGAACAATAAAATAGCTTTAAATATTTACACGATCACTAATTTGCTTTTACTCACTACCCATATTCCTCATATTTCATAACTATTACACCTCTATCCATTCCCCTTGAGATATGGATCCGTGCGCGGGCCTACATATTTTGGCGCACGGATCCATTCCTCTACCATACCTGCCTAACCTCTGCGCTGTGTTGCGCCCAGCGCCACTAGCTTCATACTACTTTCCATTCCTTTCATTTCCACTCCTATCACCTTGTATCGGACTTTCTCTGGGTGTCCAAAATTGGTAATTGTAAAATTTTGAGGCGTCCTAATTTTCAAGGGAGACCATATACTGAGATTGCAATGATAAACATTTATTTACTTCATAAAATAAAGCATAATGTCCATATACCATGGGAACAATATTTAGGTGATAAAAATTCAAAGATATGCTTGAAATTGACATTTTAAGAAATTCCTCACAAAATACTTTGGGTGTCCCGACGGGTGATTTTTGAGGGTTTGGGTGTCCGAAAGGCACCCAGATGCCCTGCTGCTGGCTAATTAGCTAAGACAATAAGCCCACAGCAGCTCAAAACAGCCTGATGATGTTGGTTACTCCTCAACCAAGCATGGTCTTAGCCAAAATTTGGAAACAGGGTGTCCAAACAGAGGTTTCATAGACTTTTGCGTCGTGTCCAAAGTGTGGTACAAAGTACATACTACTAATAAAATAAACCCTATAGATATATTTACAGATTTTGCTTTTTTAGGCCAGTCACTACTTTGTGTGTATTATAAAAGTGACACTACAGCTTCTACATCTTCTATCTACTAAAAGTCATCATCAGCAAATTCTGACATAAACTTTTGGGTGTCCAAACTGATAAAAAACAGTGTTCTGGGTGTCCAAATGACACGTTGGACGCATAGGCACGTGGTCTTAGCCAGCAGGGCGTCTGGGTGCCTCATGGACACCCAAACCCTCAAAAATCACACCTCAGGGCACCCCAAATTTTTTTAGAGGAATTTCTTGAAATATCGATTTCTAGCATATCATTGAAATTTTTTCACCTCAATATAATTCCTATTACACAGTATATGGACATAACTTTTTATTTCAATTAGTAAATACCTGTTTATGGTTGTATTCTGAGTTAATTGTGGGTTCCCTTGCAAATTAGGACGCCCAAAAATTTAATAAGTGCCAAATTTAGGCACCGAGTTTCCGAATCCTGGCTAAGCCCACAACCAAGAAAGGCAAGCCAGGTGAAGGGAGAGCAGCAGGTTATGAATGAAGTGCACTGAAGCACAGCAGCCTGTTAATTAACCCCTCTAATGCTGAGGCTACTTTCATCCAACGCGCTTGGACGCAAAGATTCTTGTAAACATCTAAACCCTGTCATGTTGGTATTCATTGGAAAGCTCTCGCTGAGTTCTTTCAGATGAGTACCCATTTGCCAGGGTTTCAGTCATTTTTCAGGTTATTGCATCATTTTGTATTGGCCAAATTAGCCAAGAACAGCATGAGCATAGTTTTAGCCTCAAGGTGTGTGGGCTTCATTTTGACACCCAAACTCTCAAAAATAACCCCTCAGGACACCCATATTTTTCTGTGAATAATTTCTTGAGATGTCAATTTCAAACATATACTTGAAGTTTTCCACCCCAATATCATTCCAATGGCATAGTATAAGGTATACCTTATCTCAACTTGTAAATACATTATTATTGTTGTAATTAAATCTGATTATATTGTTGTCTCCCTTAAAAGGTATGGCACCTAAATATTTTCCAATTGCCATTTTTGGGCACCCAATTTCTAAATCCTGGCTAAGACCCTGCTGTGTGAGGGTTCACGTACCTCTAGCTGGCTGGCTAGGTGCCTGTCAGGCCTGACCTCATAAGTTAACCAACCCCAATCCCTAGCCATACACAGCCGCTCGTCCCCGAAGCATCTCGCACAATACGCGCGTCACACTATGTCAATAGAAGTCTCCAGAAGGGGGCGCCACAGAGCGTGACAGCAGCCGAGCTCCCTGGATAACGAAGCGGGTGAATGAATGCGACGGCAAAGTGTTTGTGGAGTGTGACGCAGGGCTGCCATCACGGCGGGCCATAGATCTCAGGAAAAGAAAGAAAAACTGAGATTAATACTGAAGTTTTGTATTCATTTTTGGACACTGGCTGTGCTATTCGTAGTGAACAGATGAATCTAGAAAGTACTACAAAACTAGGAGTATGTTTTGCCAAAATTTTCAATATTACTGAAGTTTTGTATTCATTTTTGGACACTAGCTGTGCTATTTATAGTGAACAGATGATTCTAGAATGTACTTTTGGGAGATAAATATGATAAAAGTGTATTTGGATAAAGTTTTGTATTCACTTTTGCAAACTGACAGGCCTATTCATAGTGAACAGATGATTCTAGAAAGTACTACCAAACTATCGAGTGATAGATATGATAAAAGTTTATTTTGACTTAACCTAACAGGGTTCGACATAAGTGCTAGCCCGCTCGCCCCGGCAAGTGAATTTTTGAAAAAAGCACTTTCGGGCAAGTACACAAGTTTTCACTTTCCCTAATGGGCAAGCCGATTTTCTGAGCACTACACATTTTGCTATGTAGCAAAATGGCACAAATACCCAGAAATGTGCTAACAATGCAAAAAAAAATATTAGAAGAAAATGGTTTTACAATCATTAAATCCATGAGAAATAATATATGACATTCTACCATATGTTATTACTTATTTCGGGCAAGCCAGAAATTATGTCGGGCAAGTTAAAATCATAAACTACTTGCCCGGCATGGTAAGTTACTTCTGAAACTTATGTTGGTGCCTGCCTAACCCTTATTATGCTTCTGGTTGCTAATTTTGCCATTACAAAATAACACAAACAGCTGAAAAATGAATGAAACCTTGGCATATGGGTATTCATCTGAGAGTACTCAGCGAGAACTATCCAATGAATACTAACATGACATGGTTTAGATGGTTTTCAAAAATCTTTGCATCCGTGTGCTTTGGACGAAGTAGCCTTAGCATTAAGGGTTAAGTTTTGTATTCATTTGAGACACTGACAGTGCTATATTCATAGCTGACAGATACAAAAAAGTAGGGCTGTCATTGATAACTCCCGTGTCGATGAATCGACAAAAAAACCTTATTGATTATCGATATCGAAGAAGGCACAACATATTGATTCATATGCAAATTAGGTAAATAAACAATTTTTCAGGAAAACACAGCTTGAACAACACATAAACTCCCCACCACAACTGTGTGCGTCCATTCCATTTATCCTTGAATTCACACAGATGAATGTGTATTTGTTAGGGCTGTGATCAATAGGCAGGGCTCGACGCTAAGGGTGAACCTATGGCCCCAGGCCAGTAAAAATTCCCAAAAGCAGCTTCGGGCCAGTAAAGAAAATCCTCAACTGGTCCTACAGGCCCAGTAAACATTTGGAGACATTCTTTTTAAAAAGTTTCCCACCGAGAATGTTCCCAAATTTTTTTGAAATAAATGAAGATAAAATCTACAAAGATAAATGTTGTGGTGAATTTTATGCAATGTTCTTTCTTGTTATGTTAAAGAAAAAATGTAGGACCAGTAAAATTTTTGCAGGACCAGCAGATGCTAGGTGTTACTGGTCCTACAGGGCCAGTATCATTTTGAGTTAGCGTTGAGGCCTGATAGGTCAAAAAATCACCCCACACGCGAACTACAACTATTCCTTGTAAGCACATTGCTGGTTATCATTCATTTTGAATTCAATTCGCTGAATCGAATTGAAGTAGCATATCGGTAATAATTTTGTTGATTATCGAATCGATAAATATTTCTTATCAATGACAGCCCTACAAAAAGTAATGCAAACCTGACGATAGAGGATGATTATGATAAGAGCCTGTTATGATAAATTTCTTCGAGAATGTTTTAGGAAATTTATCTTCCTGGTTTAAGGCATGATGTACCAGAAAAGAAAAACTGAGGCTACAGAGTAAATATAGTGTTCATCTCCGACATCAATGGTGATATTTGTAGCTCGAAGTTGATTCTTAGTCCTACCTTCCTATTGAAAGATGATGATTACAATAGAGGAGTGATTTGATCAGGTTCCTGCCAAGGTCTAGAAACTGGTGCCCAAAATTGGCAATTGAAAATTTGACATTTCAAGGAATCACTCACCAATATATTTTGGTGTCCTAAGGGATGATCTTTGAGGGTATGGATGTCTAAATGAAGCCCAGACATTCATTTAATTAAAATCATGGAAATTAGCTGGCTTTGAAATGCTGGGAGCACATCTTTGAAGAGGAAAACAATATTTTAGAATTTTTGTATTGATTTTGGATACTAGTAATGCTTAATTTGAAAGTTATTTTTGAAAGTATGAGGTAATCCTTGATAAGTGCTGTTTGGACTTTGGAACTTTGGAATTAAGCATGATTTGGAAAATGTTATTGTTGGTGTGACAATCCTCCTTCAAATATCTTCTGAAAATCGCCTTTGTTAGAGAGATTTCACCAAAACAGTCAGGCATGAATGCATAGTCTTAGCCAGCAGGGCAAACACTCAAATTAAGAAACTAAATCCAGAAATTGAAGATCCTTTTTTTGGCTCATGCTTTTGTATCAAAGGGGATGTTGAATATTGTGAGATTATTTTCCTGATAAAAGTATATTTTGGAAAATATCTGAGGTAGAAATGTTGATTGAAATAATATCAACAACCCTCCTTCAAATATTTTGTGACTATAATATGCTTTATTCTTGAATTATTTTAAAAAGCATCACAGATCCAGACGACTTTTGCAAGCATGAGGCCTAAAAAAAAAGTTGTTTGTTTCCTGTAACCCTACCCTAACAAGTTCTTATTCAAAAAAATCCCAACCCGAAAGTTTTTTCCGCCCTCCAAACTTCCAATCATCGTAAAACATGCATAAAACACACATTTTAGACCAATTTTTTTTTTTTTTTAATACTGACCTACCTATCCTATTTTTTTCGGACCGTTACAGGAAACAAGCAATTTCTTTTTTTAGGCCTGACTTAATTAACATTTTCATGCCTGTAAGCCAAATCCGCCTGATTGTTTTGATGATCTATCTTTAATAAAAAGCAATATTTCAAAAACATTTGAAGTAGAGTTGTTCATGAATATTCTATCTACAACTCTCCTTCAAATATTTTGCTAATTTGTGCTTGATTCCAAAGTTATTTTCAAAAGTATGACAGGTCCAGACGACGCTCCTGAAGTAGGTCTACAAGCATGAATTGTAATAACACATCAATTTAGCCCTTCCTATTCCAAGTCTACTTATAATGTCCAAAGAACAAAGATGCAAAGATTTTTGAAAACCATCTAAAACATGTCATGTTGGTATTCATTGGATAGCTCTCGCTGAGTACTCTCAGATGAGTTCCCATGTGCCAGGGTTTCAGTCATTTTTTAGGATTTTGGCACCATTTTCTATTCACCATATTAGCCACCCGCAGTTAAAGGGTTAAAGAAGGGGAGCGCTGAATGAATGATGGCTGACGCTTGTTGTTGTTCAGAAAGGCTCTCTCGCTCTCTCCACTTCGCTGGTTACCAATAGGACCTTGCCGCGATGGGGACCAAATTCATACGACGTCTTTCATCCCTCCATGCAATAATTTAACCCTTCCAATACTGAGGCTACTTTCGTCCAAAGCACAGGCCAGGGCTCGATGCTAAGGGTAAACCTATGGCCCCAGGCCAGTAAAAATTCCCCAAAACAGCTTCGGGCCAGTAAAAAAAGACCTCAACTGGTCCTACAGGCCCAATAAACATTTGGAGACATTTTTGTCAAAAATATTCCCCCTGAGAAAGTCCCAAATTGTTTTTGAAATAAATGAAGATAAAATTTATAAAGATAAATGTTGTGGTGAATCTTATGCAATGTTCCCTCATGTTGTGTTAAAGAAAAAATGTAGGACCAGTAAACATTTTGCAGGACCAGTAGATGCCAGGTGTTACTGGTCCTACGGGGCCAGTATCATTTTGAGATAGCGTTGAGGCCTTCAGGGATGCAATTATTTTTGAAAAACCCTGTCTTGTTGTATTCATTGGAAAGCTGTTGCTGAATACTCTCAGATGAGTACCCATTTAATAGGATTTCAATCATACTTCAGGGTTTTCGCATATTATTGTATTGGCCAACGTTGCTACCAGCAGCATAAGGGTTCACACTTTAACCTTTTAAACCTTACGTTGCTGGTGGATAATTTTTCAATTACAAAATCATACAAAAAAAACCTGAAAATGAGCTATACAATGAATACCAACATGACAGGGTTTGGATGGTTTTCAAAAATCTTTTCAAAAAGCTTCAGCCTCTAAGCTGCACTGGGCGTATACATGATACCTTTAGAAGTGGAAGAATTCCAGGCTAAGTTATGTTAAATATCAACTCTTAAGCATTAGTGGGTTAACTTACTATACAGATTACATATTTTCTTGATATATATCTGCTCACCCATTTTGGATTAGGAAAACTTGTATCATAATTAATCATACATGATATTTCATTGCATATGTTAAGGTCTAGCCCTGTATATGTATGCATGTATATATATATATATATATATATATATATATATATATATATATATATATATATATATATATATATATATATATATATATATATATATATATATATATATATATATATATATATATATATATATATATATATATATATATATATATATATATATATATATATATAAATATATATTTATATATATATATATATATATATATTTAAACCTTGTAGGGAGGAAAAAGTAGAACGCTGGTTTGGGCAAGAGTAAGGGTCTTTATTTCTACCTGTAAAGTATACAGTAATTTACACAACACAGACCCAATGTAATATTATCTCTCCCATATATTTACCTCTGCTGCCTACCTGTACATGAATACTGCTTTCCTAGTTTATATATATATATATATATATATATATATATATATATATATATATATATATATATATATATATATATATATATATATATATATATATATATATATATATATATATATATATATATATATATGCTTTCCTGGTTTACTACATGGTGTATTTGTGACATGTAGAGTTAGGATATATATCATACCTCACTCGGCCACCAATAACATACATACTACTCATGTGTGCGGTAGGCGAAAAAAGTCACATTCTTTGAACTGCACTCGCATAGAAATACCACGGAGGACCAGGCCATAAATTAGGCTTGAAGTCACCTTTTAGCAATTAGCAGAAAGAGGGAAGTACCCACTAAATATTGGGTGGAGTCCCTCCGCGGTAAATTCCAGCCCAAATCGCTTGTAAACTGCCAGACGTTGTGGCTAAATTAATTTATGATACAACAGCTGTGGGGATCTCTAGGCAACCACCCTGAAAGTTCTAGTTAGTAGTAAGTTAGTAACAGTGACTTAGCCAGGATTTAGGTAGGATTTTAGGGTGTCCAAAATCTAAAAAATTTTAAGGGTAAAAATCATTACACTGATAATGTACATTAACAAAGTAAATATATATGCTTAATAGTTCAAGAAATATCTTTGTTATTATTTTGAAGTTAAACCTTTTAGAAATTTAACTTGGAATTAATATTTACAAAAAACACATACCAAAACCTAGGGTGTCTTTTTACCTAAAATCAGGTACTTTTCATGAACCAGGGAGTCCAAAAGACACCCAGACACCCTGCTGGCTAAGACCCTGGTTAGTAACTACTAGTAGTTGCTCAGTCTGAGGTTGCTGTCCTCCAATGCACAAGAATGCAAATCTTTATGAAATTCAGCTTAACCCTCATGCTGCTGGTGGCAAATTTGGCCAATACAAAATGATGCCAAGAACCTGAAAAATGACTGAAACCCTGGAACATGGGTACTCATCTGAGAGTACTCAGTGAGAGTTATGCAATGAATGCCAATATGATAAGGTTCAGCTGATTTTTGCATCCTTGTGCTTTGGATGAACACAGCCTCAGCATTGGAAGGGTTATCCCTGTTAGGTAGGTATTCATTGGAAACAGGGTCTTAGCCAGTATTTAGAAACTGGGTGCCTAAAATTGGCAATTGTAAAATTGCGTCCAAATTTTCAAGGGGGACCACTATATACTCAGATTTCAACCATAAACATGTTTAAATGTATCAAAGTAAGGCATGATATCCTTACACAATGTCATGGGAAGTATATGTAGATGAAAGATTTCAATTATAGGCTTGAAATTGACATTCTAATAAATTCCTCAGAATTTTTGGGGGTGTCCTGAGGGGTGCTTTTTAAGGGTTTGGACACCCAGACACCCTGCTGGCTAAGACCCTGATTGGAAAGTCCTCGCTGTGTAACTCCAGGGTATTAGTCAGGATTTAGAGAGTGGGTGCCCAATATTGGCAATTATGAACCTTCAGTGCGTCCCATTGTTTCCAAGGGAGATCACTATATACTCAGATTACAACCATAAAAATGTTTTTACTTATTGAATTAAGGCATAATATCCTCATACAATGCCATAAGAATTGTAATCAGCTGGAAAAAATCTTTGAAATTGAGATTTTAAGAAATTACTCACTGAAAAATGTGGGTGTCCTGGGTGGCGATTTTTGATGCTTTCTAATGACACCTAGATGCCCCACTGGCTAAGACTATACTACTAGTCATTGCTCAGTTTTAGGCTGAATCACAACCTTAGGCCACTCCAATTTAATAACTTGTCTTACAAGCTTTTTTTGGAAAAAAAAATCCTGTCAGACTCCAAAAAAAAAGAAAAAAAAAGTCATCTTTGGTGTCTTACGGACGAAAGTGGTTTAGAAATTTTCTGTCAGACTCCACAAAAAAAAAAAAAAGTGCAAGTTTTAAGAATATTCTTTGTAAGTGTGATTCAATCAACTACAGGAAGCTATCATTGCTGTAGTAGAGCCTCAGGCTTGAGGAGGTATACCTCCCACCCTTCAGGTTACAGGGATTAATAGATTGATTGATTTTATTTAGTTAAGAATAGGCTGGTAGAAACATATCCTAGTCGGCAGACTCTAAAATTTTTTTAAAAAGTCACATTTTTCAACTTTTTTTTTATTCCAAAATGGCTCATTTCCTACCTCCTGAGCTCGTAAGACAAGTAAATAAATTGGAGTGGCCTTATGGGGAAATGAATGCATCTGAAGACTTAACTTTTCAGGCATAGTCTTGGCCAGCAGGGCATCATTTTGACACCCAAACCCTCAAAAAACACCCTTCTGGATATCTAAAAATCTTGGTAATGAATTTCTCAAAATGTCAATTTCAAGCATATAATTGAATTCTTTTCACCTTATTACAAATTTTCCAATATCTTAGTATATTGACATTATGCTTTATTTTATCAAGTACATACATGTTTATGGTAGTAATTGAGTATTTTGTAGTTTACCTTGAATAATATAGGATGGCCAAAACTTTTACAATTGCCAATTGCGGGCACCCTGTCTCTAAATCTTGGCTAAGGCACTGTTTTCAGGTGTCCAATTTATAGGGCCAAGACTATTACAATGAGGGGACATGCTGCAAGCACAGGGGTCCAACTAACTACTAGCCCCATAGCCTGAGGCTATAGTAGAGCTGCACTCACAGAGGGAGATCAACTCATGAGCTCACCACCATTTTGTCTCATGAGCTCATGAGCTTGTGGATGCGTGGTTTTTGAAATAAATATTCATTATTCAGCCCACCAATTAAGAAAGAAATACTTACTCATGGAGAATTGATAACATTTACATTGTTATTTCATCTTAAAATGTGCCTGCATAGGAGAATACATAGCTATATTTACATATTGCTTTCTATTGAGCGGTACAAAGGTAAGTATAATGCTCAACACTGCCTTTATACATTGGGATTGTAAAAAGAACATGCCAGCGATAAGCAGTAATACGAAAGTGTGTGTGAGATGTTTTGTGTTCCAAACATAGACGAGTTCGCGAGTTGACGACTTCAGCTCGAGCTCGGCTCACCAACCTTAATGCTCGAGCCACTCGAGTTTGTGAGTGGTGAGTGCAGCTCTAGGCTATAGACATTTGTGTTGAACTATGATAATATTCATCTGAGAGTACTCAGTGAGAGCTATCTAATGAATACCAACATGACAGGGTTTAGATCTTTGCATCCTTGTGCGTTGGACGAAACTAGCATTAGCATTGGATGGGTCCGGCATTAATGGGTTGATATAATAGTACCAGCTCTCCTGAAGGTATTCGGGCTTGTATGCTAGTCTAACCCCCCCTCTCCCTCTCTCTTTGCTCGTTTTCCTCTCTTTAGCCAAGATCCACAGTGCCGATGTGCTTATCCTGGCATGGGCAGCACCAGCTCTGGAGCCTGGCAGTGGATATTGTGCTGTGTTGTGAAATCCTAGCCCTGTCTGTA